>WSPJ01000093.1:0-56301 GCA_009764595.1 Geothlypis trichas
CCCACGGTGTCCCGGGTCGGTGTCTCCGTTATCAGCCGGTATCCGGTATCAGGATTCCCCGTAGGAGCCGTCGGGATAGGTCCCGGTGTATCCGGAAGAGGTGTTGTGTCCACTGCCGGTATCCCTATACCGGTACGGGAATCCCCGGTAGCAGCCGCTGAGCCTGGTCCTGGGGTCCCCGGTAGCAGCCGCCATGCCCGGTTCTAATCCCCGCTCACCCCCACCGCGTGCTGCTGCCGAGCCACGGTCCTGCACCACCGTGCATGCCCGGTTCCGGTATCCCCGGAGCAGCCCGTCCTGCTCCCCCCCAGCCCAAGGGGTGCACGGGGTCGGTTTCCCCCGTTTGGGGCCACACCAAACCCTCGGACCCTGAACCCCCCCGGGGAGGGGTAAGGGGGTCAGACCCAGACCCCCCGCGAGCCCAAACCCCCAAACCAGCGATCTGGGAGGAAAATTGAGGGAGTGCAGCCCCCGGACCGCCCCACCCTGGTCCCAGCACCCCAAAAGCACTTCACGCCCCCCCAGCAGTTCCTGCTTCTCTTTACCACCATAATTGTGTAATTAGCAACAATTAGCCCGACTGGGTGGAGATAAGCCACAAGGGGAACCGCAGCCAGAGCCCCCCCCCACACGCTCACAAAGTTCTCAGGGACAGAAAGGGGGGTAACAAGGCTGAAAAACCACCAAAAGGTCCCCGTGAGGCTCTTGGGGTGCTCAGCCCCATGAGGAGGGGGCACATCCAGGGTTGGAGGGAGCCTCCCGCCCCCCCAGCAAGGAACAACCCCCCCAATCCAGGGGTTTAGAGACGAAACAAAGTTTAATTGTTCCAGCCCCGACTCCCACGGGTCCGGGGGAACAACACCCGCATTCAGCCCTGGCTGCCGGAGCAGGAACGGCCCCGACCTGTCCTTGTGAGTGTGTGTGTGGGGGGGGACAGCAGAGAACCCCCAGCCCCCTGTGAGCCCCACAGGCTGTGCAAAGTGAGGGGCTCCCCCCAAGGAGGGCCATGGGGAGGGGTCTGCCCCACCCCAGGGATCCCAGCAGGCTGGTGGATCTGCCACAGGAATTGTCCAGCTCGTTGAGCTCCTCAGCTTCATGAAGATCCCCGTGGTCACCTGAGGATGAGGGGACATCAGTGCCAGCACAGCGGGGCGGCAGGTGGGCTCTGTGCCCCACACCTGGCTCTCCTTGGCTGAAGATCCGAGGAAAATGGCTCCTCACACCTCCACCAGCTTCTTCCCTCCATCTGTCCTCACCTCCCAGCTGGGGACACAGCAGGACAGCAGGGGACAGGCAGGATGTGCCAGTGGGACACACAGACACACAGGTGGGACCCCAAACCCCCCCAGACCCCTCCCCACCTCTGAAGGGCCCAGAGCACCCTGGGACCCCCTCCCAGGGAGAGCACCTGCCACGTCCTCCCCCAGCTCTCAGCTCACCTGGAAGCTGTGGGGACAAGGGGACATCGAGGCACTTCATCCACCGAGGTGTCCCCCTGTCCCAGGTGACCCTGAGGGCTCCTCCCTGTCCCTCAGTCTCGGGGGTCCCTCAGGGACCGTCACCAAGTAGATCAGGATGGAGCCATGGATGCTGATGATGGAGTGTGGCAGGACTCGTCCTGGAGGAAGGGGTGACAAAACTGGGAGGCCAGCAGCACCCCCAGACCCTCCAAACTGCCCCAGCAGCCCCACAACACCCCCAGAACCCCCCAAACTGCCCCAGCATCAGATGGAACTCCTCCTTGCCCACCACCACCACCTTGGAGGCTGCAAGGCTGGCACCAGGTCAGGGGGCCTTCCTGGGACCCCCCAAATCCTCCCCTCAAGGCTCAGAGCCACTTCCACCTCATCCCAGGGGCACCTCAGCCCCCAGCACAAAGTTTTGGGGTACAAGACACCCCCTACAGAAATGGGGACACGGCTGTCCTCATCACCTGGGGTCCCACAGGGGCATCAGGCAGAGAGACCCCAGGTGGTCAGACCCCTACTCACCCACCCACCCGGGACTTACTGCTCTCCCCCGATGGCTCACAACCCAGGGAGGTTTTACCGGGTGGGCGGAACAACACGGCTCGGTGCTCCCGGTATCACGGAGAAACGGGAACCCCTTCCCGGTAGGGCTCTAGGGGACACAGCCCCGGGCCCACAGGAGGTCACAGGGAAGCTGAACACAGCCCCGCGGCCACAGAGAGTCCCGGGGAGGCTGAAACCGGCCCCAAACCCCCACCTAGGGTGGGGTCCCACCGTACCGAGCCCCTCCGGTGAACCCGCCGTTCCCGGTAATCCCCAGTGAAGCAGCCCCGCTCTCAGGTACACCCCGGGAACGGACACTCGGAGGGCAGGGCCGCCCTTTCCGGAGCCCGGGACACCCCCAGGCCGAGTCACCCCGCACGGACCCGGTGCTCGGTAACCGGGGGTGAGAATTTGGCGGGTCGGCGCGGGCGGGCGCGGCAAACAGCGCAATAAAAGCGCCCGCCGTGCCAGGGGGCGGGGCCACCGCCACTACACCGGCGGCCGCACGTGACCACAACACCGCCCGCCCGCTCCCATTGGCTGCGCAGAGCGGAGGGGGCGGGGCTAAGAATCCGCGCATGCGCTTTAGCTGGAGGGGCTCTCCATTCATGAAAAACGGAGGGAAGGGCCGTGGCCACGTGGTGGTCGCGAGTCTGAGCGGGAATGGGGAGGGGGGGTGTGAAAAATGCGGATTTTATGATTGGCTTTTCGCAGATATTCAAATGAATGTTATATGTGTCGTGTTAGAAAGTAATGCTGTATTAATTCTCTTAAGTAAGGTGTTAAATATAGTTTTAGGTTATAACGTAATGTTAAAATAGAAACTGTGGTATGTAGGATGTGAAAAATGCGTACTTTATGATTGGCTTTTCGCAGATATTCAAATGAATATTATATGTGTTGTGTTAGAAAGTGATGCTGTATTAATTCTCTTAAGTAAGGTGTTAAATATAGTTTTAGGTTATAACGTAATGTTAAAATAGAAATTATGCTATGTAGGATGCTTTTTTTCTAAAGAAAGGACTCACACTGAGATAGCAGCCACAGGACACCTAAATCTTTCAGAGAAAGAGAATTATTGCTCCATTATCAGGAGAAACAAACTTTTTCCCGCCTTGCTCAGGCAGGAAGGTGCTGTTAGCATTACGAGGAAGAAGTTGACACTGACCAGACAGAATCCTGTGTTTGAATGGAATTTATCCATCATGTATGAGATGTATAAATATGCAACAGGCTGTTGCTTTTAAGGGTTAATCCTCTGTTAACGTGGGTCCTTTTTCAGGCTTATTTTGCCCCGAAAGGGTACTTGGATGGTCCATAACTCTTTGTTCTCATTGTCTCATATTGTCCTAATTCAAATTGTCCAAATTATTATTACTTTAATTTTTATAACCATTTTATTACTATTATACTTAGAATTTTAAAAACAAGTGATTGGCGTTTTTCACAGGGGGAAGGAATGTCCTTGTCCAGTTCCCCCTCCATCCCTCCCCACAACCTGTCCCAACCTGGTGACACCCAGGAACACCCACACCAAACTGCTCCTGCTCCCCAAAATCCCCATCGCTGCCTCCCCCTGCACCAGGACCCTCAGACCCCCGGGGATATTTCAGGATGTTTGACCCCTGCCCCAGGGATCCCCAACTCAATCCTCAGGGACTCCCAGCCTGGGAATACCCCAATTTCGTCTCCATCTGGCCAAAATTTGGAGGGGAAAGTGAGTTTTTTTGCCCATCTCAGGACCAGAAAGTCCTGGAGGAACCCTCAGAACCCCAGGATGTCAAACCCCCAGGGATCCCTGGGATACTCCAACCCCTCAGGACACCCAGCCCCAGGGACCCCAACCCCCTGGAATGGTCAATTCCAGCCCCTCCAGACACCCAACCACAGCTCAAACAGGGCCATAGATTTTCTTTATTTTCCCAAACAATTAAATAGTAGTATTTCTTTTGTTTTGTTTTGTTTTGTTTTTTAAACTGAAGTGGTTAAAAGCTGGCTGCCCCCTGCCAGGGCAGGCAGGCATGGGGGACATTTATATTACCATTTATAAATAGAAAAATAAAACTCTCAAGCAGGGCGGGTTAGCAGTTAGCATGGTTAGAGTTGGACCTGGCACGGGGTGCAGTGACACCCAGTGCCCACTGCAGCCACCCTGTGGGTGACAGGGACACTGTGGGTGACAGGAACAGACCCAGAGCAGGGGGACGGGCAGGAACTGCTGCCAACTGCTCAGTCTTGGGGTGGTTTTGGCATCGTCCCAGTTGGATTTGGGTACCCTGGGCAGGGTCTGGTGCTGCCTGGCTGGGGTTTGACAGACACCAAGCCCACCCCAGTGGTTAATAAAGTCTTGGGGTGTTTTTGGCATCCTCCCAGCTGAATTTGGCCCCCAAGGGGGTTTTTTACCCCCCTGGCTGGGGTTTGACAGGCACCAAGCCCACCCCAGTGGTTAATAAATTCTTGGGGTGTTCTTGGCATCCTCCCAGCTGGATTTGGCCCCCAAGAGGGTTTTTGACCCCCCTGGCTGGGGTTTGACAGGCACCAAGCCCACCCCAGTGGTTAATAAAGTCTTGGGGTGTTTTTGGCATCCTCCCAGCTGGATTTGGCCCCCAAGGGGGTTTTTGACCCCCCTGGCTGGGGTTTGACAGGCACCAAGCCCACCCCAGTGCAGTGGTTAATAAAGCAATAAATACCAGGGGGGTCTGGGCATGGAAACCCAGCCATGGGGGGCTCTAGAACACATCACAGGGACCACCCCACACCCCAGGTAGTGCTGAGCCCCAACCTCCCCACAGCACCGGGGGTGCCCCAATCCCTCCTCCCCGTGCCCGTGGGGTGCCCAGGGCTGTGGCATCCAGTGTGTGGCATCACCTGCCAGCAATGGGGGGCAGGAACCCCTAAACCTGCAGGGCCTCGTGGCCCAGCACGCCCCCGGCCAGCCGGTAGAGCAGGCGGGAGTACCAGTGCATGCCCACCTCGGGCACGGTCCCGTTGCCCACCTCGGGGTGGGCTGGCAGCAGCGAGAGGAGCCCGTGGAAGAGGCGGAGGGGGGCGAAGGCTCTGTGTGCCCAGCGGTGGCTCTCCAGCACCGCATAGCAGGATGCCAGCACCCCGTTAACCAGCAAAGTGCCGTGAGAGGTGAGGGGGGCAAAGACCCCCACTCCATCCTCCCGAGAGACCCTCAGCACCCTCGTGGGGCGCAACCCCTGCCCACCAGCCCCGTGGGCCAGCACGGCGTCACCCGGGCGCACGCGGCGGGCGAAGATGGGCAGGAAGGTGTTGGAACCATTCCCCTCTCCCCGAGCTGTGAACACCAGGTGGGACGGGGTGAGGAGCAGCCGTTGAGCTGGGCTGGCTGTCTCGATGGCCACGAAGGAGGCACGCTGGCCCAGGTCCCGGTGGAGGAAGAGCAGCACCTCGGTGGGCACCAGGCGCCCGCCTGGCTCGGCGCCCAGCACTCGGTCACCCCGGCGCAGCTCGGCCAGGCCCCGGTGCTCCCCGCTCTGCAGCGTCACCGTGGCGTGGCCGGGGAAGCAGCCACCGGTGCGGACGGCCAGCGAGTTATCTGGGAGGATGGAGAGAGTTATTGGTGTCACCTCCACCTCCAGAGGGGAAACGGCGAGCCCCGGACCCCCAAAGCACCCCCGGAACAAAGGGGGTATTTTTATTTTTCCTGCGTGCAACTCCTGAATGCTGCAGGGCCCCTTTGTCCACCCTGCACTGACGCCCTTTGTTCCGGGCTCCAACGGTGACATTTATGGCCATTTTCACTTTCTGTCAATTGGCACTTCTGGACTGGATGGGAACTGCTGGCTGGAGCGACTGTGGGGCTGTGGGGCTGCATTGCTATTCCCCTCACCAGGAGCTGAGCTGCAATTTTGTCTCCATCTGGCCAAAATTTAGAGGGGAAAGTGAGGATTTTGCCAATCAGGGGCCCAGGAGGAGCTGGGCTGGGGCCAGACACCAACCAGAACAATAATCCCACACAGATCCAGAACGTCAAGGGGGAGCAGTAGGGATTTTTATGGGAATTACAGCCCCCTGCCCTGGTAGGGGGCAGGAGCTGAACCACAAGGTTGTCTTCATCTGGCCAAAATTTAGAGGGGAAAGTGAGGATTTTGCCAATCAGGGGGCCAGGAGGAGCTGGGCTGGGGCCAGACACCAACCAGAGCAATAATCCCACACAGATCCAGGACATCAGGGAGTAGCAGGGTTGTGAGCTGGGATGCTTATGGGAATTACAGCCCCCTGCCCTGGTAGGGGGCAGGAGCTGAACCACAAGGTTGTCTTCATCTGGCCAAAATTTAGAGGGGAAAGTGAGGATTTTGCCAATCAGGGGGCCAGGAGGAGCTGGGCTGGGGCCAGACACCAACCACAGCAATAATCCCACACAGATCCAGGACATCAGGGAGTAGCAGGGTTGTGAGCTGGGATGTTAATGGAAATTACAGCCCCCTGCCCTGGTGGAGGGCAGGAGCTGAACCACAAGGTTGTCTTCATCTGGCCAAACTTTAGGGGGGAAAGTGAGGATTTTGCCAACCAGGGGGCCAGGAGGAGCTGAGCTGGGGCCACAACAATAATCCCATGTGGATCCAGGACACCAAGGGGGAGCAGCAGGGCTGTGGGCTGGGATGTTTATGGGAATTACAGCCCCCTGCCCTGCTGGCAGCCCCTTCTGGTGGTACCTGCTCTGACAGAGACGTGGATGTGCGCTTTGGACTCGTAGTAGACCCAGTCGAAGCCGGCCTCCACGGCCAGCCGTGCCAGCATGCCATACTTGTGACGGTCACGGTCGGACGTGGTGATGTCCAGAGCCCTCCCCTCGTAGTGCAGAGAGTCGGGGAGGTGGTGCCCATCTTCATCCCAGCCCTCCGTCACCCTCAGCTTCACCCCCGGCCACATGTTCATCACGGCGATGGCCAGCGAGTTCACCCGCTCCTTGCAGCGCTGTGGGGACACCGGTGTCACCCTGGCCATGACAGACAGACACCAGGGCTGTCCCCCCAAAGGGGCTGCTGTGAGGGTGCTCCCCCTCAGGGTGCACAGAGGGTCACGGCCAAGTTGCCCCCGTGGCTGGGCGTGGGTTGAACTTTAACGTGCCCCGGGGTCCCGTAGGGTGGAGCTGCTCCACGGGCAGCCGGGCAGAACGGGCAAGGGAGCGGGACGGGCACCGGGACGGTGTCACCTTCCCCACGGCCACGGCTGTGACTGATTAACCTGCTGGGGGGGCTGTGAAGCAGAGCTGGGGGCAGCTGACCCTGAACCAGCCCCAAATCTGGGCTGACACGGAGAATAGGGGGTCCTGGGCGGTACCGGGGTGCCTCTCCCCATCAGCAGTGGGGTGCAGGGGTCGGAGCTGCCCCTGTCCCCACTCCCGCATCTGATGAGGTCACAGCGTCCCTCAGTGCCCCCAGTGTCCCCCCCCTCCCCCGTTCAACAAAGCGGCTCCCGGGATCGCGGGGCCGCGGGGGCGGAGTGCGGGGCGCGGGCCCGGGGCGGCCGTGCCGGGGAGGGGGGGGCGGCAGCGGCGGGGGGGCAGGAATGCGCTCGGCCCGGCCCGGCCCGGCCCAGCCACAATAGGCGCCTTCCAGCCCGGAGCTGACCTCAGGCCCCGGGAATGCCGCCGCGGCCACAAAGGGCCCTTTCAGCCACCCGCACCCCGGGCCGGCTCCGTGCCCGCTGCTCCGCCGGGCTCCGCCGCCCCGGCCCCGCCGCCTCCGCCGTCCCGGCTCGCGGGAGCTGCCGGCGCCGCCTGGACCACTCGCAGCATCCCCCGTCGCCATGGCGACCGCGGGGCCGCCCCTCGCCATGGCAACCGTGAGCATCCCGGCGGGCGCGCGGCGCGTCCCGGGCTCCCGCCGCCCCGGATTCCCCCCGAGCAGAGAGAGGGGTACCGGGGCTCCCCCTCCGCGCTGTCCTTGGGGCCGGGGCGCGGCGGCGCTGGGGCAGCGGAGCCGCCGGTACCTCGTGCCCCCGGTGCCGTCCCGTCCCGTTAATCCCCGACGGTCCCGCCTCGTCCCCGGGCTCCGGTGCTGCCGGGAGGGAGGTACCGGGGTACGGCACCGGGAAGGACCCTGAGCCCCGGGAGGGTCGGTGCCACCCGGGAGGATCCGTGAGCCCCGGGATGATCGGTGCGCCCTGGAGAGCATCGGTGGCGACCGGCAAAGCTCCGTGAGCCCCTGAGCGCGTCGGTGCCGACTGAGAAAGGTCCGTGAGCCCTGTCGAGGGTCGCTGTGATCCCGCCCATCCCCCCCGCCGCCCCCCACGCCCCCGCGCCCCCGGGAGCGAGGCCGGACCGGGCCGGGCCGGGCGCAGCCCCCACCTCGGTCATGAGCCGGTCCGCCCCCGTGTTCTCCTCGTCCTTGAAGATGATGTCGGGGTTGTAGTTGGGCACCAGCTCCCTGAAGCGCTCCGAGCCCCGCAGCACTTTGCCCTCCGCCTTCCCGCTCGCCCCCAGCGTCTGCTCGGGCACGTTGGGCACGAACTGCTTGTAGAGCAGAGGCGAAAGCTGCCGCCGCCCCAGCCGCCGCCGCCCCACCGGGCCCCGACCCGGGCCGCAGCCCAGCACCGGCGCGGCCAGCAGGCAGGCGGCGAGCCCGAGCAGAACGAGGGCGAGCGGCCTCCACCGGGGCATCCCGCCCGCCGGGCCCCGCTGCCTCCGCGGCTCCCGCTCAGTCACCGGGGGCACGGGCGGCTGGGGCGGGCATGGTCCCGGTGCGGCGGCCCCGGGGCTTTTAGTTGGTCGCGGTGCCAGGGGCGGGTCGGCGCCGTTTCCTTCTCACACCCACGGTCCCGGCGCTGCTGCGGGATCCGTGGCCGCTCGGGACGACTGACCACCCCCCCCCGTACCCCCCTCCTCCCGCCGGTGCCGCCACCCACTCGGAGCGCCGCCGGTTGCGCGCCCACGGTATCAGCACCCCCTCGCCTGCGCCCCGGTCCTGGGAAGTGCCCGACACAGCCCCAGCCTTAGGGAAAACCCTCACAGAACGGAGTCCCAGCACCGGGCACCGGCATCCAGCTCAGGCACTGCCCTGGCACTGGCACCGGGATCCGACCCCGCGTCCCAGTCTTGCCCCCGTTCCCGTCTAAATCCCGCGCTCTGGTGTCGCCTCCTCTCCACGGTCCCTGCACTGCTCTCCGGTACCGGAACCCCCCGTTATCCCATCCGAACGTCGCGATTCTGGTCTTAGGAACTCTCCTGTCACCGCCTGCTGGCACCGGGGACCCCTCACTCCCAGTCCCGGTCCTTCTCCTCCTCCCGCTGTCCTTCGCACCGAGGATCCTCCTTATTCTAAGGCAGTGCCGCCGGTGTCCGCACCTGCTCCGTCCCCTTGGCACAGCCCCGCTCCCGGGACTCGCTCCCTGGCACTACCCCGGTCCCCTCTGCTCGGTCCGACCCACGGTCCCGGTCCCCGTTCCTGGCCCAGCCCCCGGTACCGGCTGCCTTGGGTGCTGATCGGCACCGCGCGCCGCCCCGGCCGGGCTGCCCCCGCCGTGGCCGCTCGGCTCCGGCGCTGGGCAGCCCCGTCGGGCCCCGCCTCGGAGCCGGCCCCCGGGAGCGGCGGCAGCGGCGGCCACATCCCCCGGGGCCGCCCCCGCCGGGCTGCCCTGCCCCGGCCGGCCCCTCCGCGCCCCGGCACCGGGGCACCCCCGGAACGGCACCGGGGCACCCCGGAGCGGGACCGGAGCACCCCCGAGCGGCACCGGGGCTGTGCCAGGGCTCCGGGTACCGCCAAAGACGGGGCTGAGCTGCTCCGGGACTGGCACCCGGCTCCAACAGTGCCATGGGCACCCGCGGCACCGGCACCGGCACCGGGACCGTGCCTCCGCGCTCCCGGCAAGCACCCAAGGGCACTGCGGGTTCCAGGGAGGGAGCGAGGCAGCAGCGAAGTCGTGGAAGGTTGGGAATGGGTCGGAAGGGGGGTCCCGGTCCCCTCCCAGCTCCCCCGCAGCCCCGGTGCCAGCCCGGGGTGACTGGGAGGGGAGCAGGTCGCGGGGAAATCGCGGGCACCGATGGCCTCATTTCCTGCAATATAAACCAGGTTTCCTGCGCTTCCTGCTCGGCCCCAACCCGGGGGGGGCGGCGAGGGGGGGGCCGGGGCCCCCCAGCCCCGCCGTGGAGGGGCGGGGGGCGGCCTGGCTCGGCCCCAGGCGGGGCAGGATGGGTGGGGGGCCGGTTCCCCCGGTTCCCCCGGTTCCCGGGGCAGTTTCCGTTCCGGCTGCACGACCCTCCGTGCCAGGAGGTGAAGCCTCAGCTTTGCCCCTCATGTGGGGGAGCTCAGCCCGTACCCCGGAGCCTCCTGGAGCCCCCCAACATCGCGGGGTCCCTCAGCCCAGCCTGGGCAGCAGGCAAGGTGTTGCCCTGCCTGGAAGAAGCTCGTTAACCCCAACCAGGAAGAGGGTTAATTATGGCCCCATATGGCCCATAAGGAGGGGCAGGACTATTATCCCTCCCCCCAAAGCAGGGACACCCCACCCCTGCCCCTTTCCTACTCGGCCCTGCCCTTGGGAGGAATAAAACCCCGAGATTCAAATGTTTTTATATAAAAACCAGTCACTATTTATTTCTCCAAACAAGTTCTGTTGTAACAGAGACCCGACGTACACATGAGGAGCCGGAGAAGGGGGGATTGTCCCCTGCACCCCAGGCCTCCCCATTAGGGACCCCAAAGGCCTCGGGGTGTGCAGGGGACATCCAGTGTCCCCCTGCAGCCCCTGAGTGCCACAGGGGTGGGGTGTGGAGTGACTCTGGGCACAGGACAGGTGGGGCAGCATTTAAAACTCAACCAGAGGAGGTCAGGGTGGGGGGTCCCGGCCATTGTTGCACGAGGTATGTAAATGGGGGGTGGGGGGGCTGCAGCCAGCACAGCCTCGGGGGGACCCCACACCCCTTGGGGATGTGGCTCAAGGCCAAGGCTCAGTAGCACAAGAGCTGAGACAGAGCAGGGGGACCAACCCTAAAGGTGTCTCAGCTTTCCCTGAGGGGCTCTGATGTCCCTGAAACACCAGGGCCAGCTCTGTGGCTGGCGGCCACCCTGGTGGCCACCACAGTGAGGGGAGGGGGGACATGTCCCTGTCCCCCACTGTCCCCCAGCCCTAGCTGGGCTTGCTGCGGGTCCTGCAGCGCGTCACGGGCAGCGGCAGCTTGTGCAGACCTGGACATGGGGAGAGTGTGAGAGCCAGGACGAGGGACAGGGGACACCCCAGCAGCCACCCCCAGTGTCCCCATGTCCCTGTCCTCACCAAAGGCACGGATGAGCTCGGCCTGGACTGCCCAGGAGACCCTTTTGACCAGGCACAGCGTGGTGAGCCCAGCAAAGCCCATGTTGTAGAGGAAGACAATGTAGAAGTTCCCCAACCAGTTGAAGCGGCCAAAATCTCCCAGGAGGTCAAAACGGGTGATCCCTGCACAGGGTGGGGGTACATTGGTCAAGGGCACCTCAATTTTGGGGCCAACCCCATGCAGGCATCACCCTGACCCCTCTGGGAGCTCACCCAGTGTCCTGGAGAAGACAGGCAGGGCTGAGCTGAGCACCAGCAAGGAGACGCAGTTCCCGATGATCTGGGGAGAAGGAGGAGGATTGGAAAAGGAACTTTCCAGATGCCAGGGAACCACTGGGGGGGTCCTGCCTGGCACTGTCCTCCCACGTGGGGACTGCACAGGGACACACAGAGTAGGGAGCAGGGTTTGCATCCTCACAGGAGCCCCCAGCCCCATCCTGCTGCTCCCACCTTGGTGAGGGGGGTGTCCTGCCTCTCTGGCAGCAGCCGAGTGAAGAGGGGGGAGCTGTAGAAGCCCACGACAGAGGAGAGCATTAGGTAGCTGCAAGGAGTGTTAAGGAGGAAAACAGGATGGGATGGAGCTGGGAACAGTGATGGGGACACAGGGGACATCGCTGGGGACACAAGTGCCCGCCTGAAGGATACAAAATGAGGACAACCTGCAGTGCAGCTCCAAAGGAACCAAAGATGGAGAAGGAAACCTGGCCCAGGGATGCATCCTGCAGGAAGAGGAGGGAGCAGGTTGAGGAGGAATGGTCCCCAGAGCAGCCAGGGACACCACCCTGAGCTGTGCCATGCCCCCAGGAGGGTACCTGGATGCCCCTTGGCATGGCAGCGTCGTCCAGCAGCAGCTCCAGGACGTGGAAGCAAACAATGAGCACAGAGATGCCCTGGGAGGAGCAGGGAGGGAGTGAGGGCAGTGGTGAGGATGGGGACAACACCCCCAGCTCCCCTGGGAGCCCTGAACTCACTGTCAGTGCCAGGAGGCCCAGCATGGCCAGGGGGTAGCCCAGGTTCCTCTGCCAGGGCGATGCTCGGTGCCGCAGCTCTGTGGGGAGGAAGAGGGTTAATTATGTGTGAGGAGGGCACAGGACAGGAGATTGAGGGGCCAGGATGGGGGGTACCAGCCCCCAGCCCATCTCCCTCCACGGATTTCCAGGGCCCAGTGCCCCCAGTGCCAGGCTGGAGGGCACCCAGTGTCCCCTTGCCCATGCCAGGCTCCTCACCCAGCTTCCTCCTCTTGCTCCGGATGGCAAAGAATTGCTCCCGCAGCATCTCCATGTCCAGATTCAGCCAGCAGGAAGCTTTGCCTGCTGGGGAGAGACCCAAGGGGCTCAGGAGGGGATGAGGGTTCCTCTGTGGTGGGGTAGAGGGTCCCCCAATCCACCCCGTGCCCCCCTTTGCCAAGGAGCAGCACCCACCAGAGCGGATCCTGTGGGACACAGCAGCTTCCTCAAACCTTGTGCAGCTCAGCTGCTCATCCAGGTCCTCCAGGAGCTGGAAGGGTGAGTGAGGAGCCCTGAGTGGCTGCTGGGCTGTGTGAATGGCAGCCCTGGGGACAGCCACCCCCAAATCTGGGGGCAGAGGGATTGTGGGGTGATGCCTTACCCGGGGTTTCACCAGCAGCTTCCCAGTGACAGTGAACATGGTGGAGAGGCCAAAGGGGGTGCACACTGTGTGGGAGGAGAGGCTGAACAGGAGGTGTCCCACCATCCTACCCCTTCCCACAGCCTCAGAAGGATCCTGGAGGCTTCAGCCATGAGCCATGGCCCCTCCAGACCCCATTTGGATGGAGCCTCGTTGGGGCACAACTTACACAGCAGCAGCAGGACACCAAAAAGCGAGATGCAGGAGTAGAGGTAGGGCAGGTAATATTCCCAGAGATCTGCAGAGACAGCAGGATCAGGCTGGTGCACCAGAAATCCCTTGTTCCACTCAGTGCCAGGGCCCAGAGCCCAGCTCACCCACCGTAGAGTGACTGGCGACTGGCAGCGTCGTTGCCCACGATGGCAGAGGCCACCCAGACCATGCCCAGCACCAGCAGGGTCAGCAGCAGCAGCACCACCGAGGTCTCATACACCCTGGCCATGATGCCCTGCAGGAGCTGGGTTAGCAGGGAGTCACAGAGAAGGGGACAGGGGTGGGGAACAAATGAAGGATCACCAACCTTCTTGGACCCTGCAAACCCCTCTGACTCGGTGAAGAAGTAGGCAAAGGGCATGAGGAAGACCAGGGACATGTTGGAGAAGAGGAAAACCAAATTCCAGAGGCCTGGAAGAATGGGAATGGCATGGGGTGAGCTGCCAGGCAGGGCAACGCTGACCCACAGATTTTGGGGGCACCCCAGGGTCACCCACCATGGATGAGGGAGCCATTCAGCCACTGGATGTAATAATTCTGGGGGAAGGAGAGCAGCACCTCGTTGCTGATGATGGAGAAGGGCAGGAGCAGGACAGCACCCAGTGCCACAGCCAGGGTGAAGGTACAGAGCCCCAACCTGCCACAGGGACAAGAATCACTTTGGGTCAGGGTTTCTCTGGGTGTCACAGCCCAGTTTTACCCCTCAGCACCACCAGCACCAGGACAGGGTGTCCTGGTTGAGGAAGAGGATGAGGAAGGGGACAAAGAGGAACTCACGCAATCCTGTTGACAGCAGCATCCTCATCATCATGAACTGTGGGGACAAAATCCCAAATCAAAGGGCTGGGGGAGGTAGGGCTGCCCAGAGCATCACTGCCTCCCCCTGCCCAAGTTCTCCCCTCTCCAAATGCTGCAAAAATCCTCCCAGGGAATTCTGGCTTTGCTCCCATCTAGGGCAGCAATTGGTGCCACATTAATCAGGCTGTGGTGGGACTGGGGGTGCTGGGGGAGGCCAAAAGCAAGGGAGGAGCAGGAAGAACCCTCAGGAGGTTGAATTTGGCTGTTGGCAGCTCCCACTCTCTTACCTGCTGTGAAATCCGTGTGCTTCTTAAAGTGGGTTATGATGAAGTGGCAGAGGATGTAGAGGCTGGCGAAGAGCAGGGCACAGATCTGTGGGCACAGGAGTGTGGGCACTGTGGGCATGCCCTGAGGGGATGCTGCCAGCCCTGGGGCTTGTCAGCTCCACCCTATTTGTTTTTCCACTCCTGGCCCTGGTTCCACCCCACTGGTGTGCTCAGACCTATCTGTTCAATGGGCACTGCACCCAGTGCTCACACATGGGTGCCCACAAGCTGGCACAGCACCCCGACCAGGGAGGGGGGCCGAGAACCCACCCAAGATCAGTCTGTGCTGGCAAATCTGTGACCCCGTGGGACATCCCTGATCTGCTGGATCCCACAGCCCTGGCCTTGCTGGCAGAGCCACGAGGACAGCCTTGAATCAGGAGCCAAGGACGTCTGCGGTGTCCCTGCTGCCCCCGCTGGAACGCCGAGGTCAGGCCAGCGCAGGCGATGTTCAGGGAACACGGCGACCTTTCATCCCTCTGGGAACGCGGCAGGATGAGGAAAGGTCGCCTGAATCCTCCACCTTGGCACAGGTGCAGCGGGGAGCAGCTGTGGCACCTCCCTCCTGCCCTGCCTGAGGGTGCTCTGAGCCTGCCTGAGGGTGCCCAGGATGTGCCAGTGGGTGCCAGGGAGCCCCCAAAGCTGGCCCAGTTCTGCACTCCCAGAAGGGCAGCGCCCAGCAGATCCTTCTGCTCCTGCTCCCACCCAGTGAAGGGTCACAGCTACAAATTCCCTCCTGCCATGGGCTGTACCCCACAAACCAATGCTCAGCCTGGTGGCGGAACCCCCAATTCCTCCTCTACTAATTAAGTTTTGTGAGCCAAGCCAGGGGCTCCTGGCTGGGATGTAGCACCCCAAGATGGAGGTCTGGGGGCTCCAGGGCCACCAGCTCTGCCCTGTAGGCACCAAATGTGGCCCTCGGGAGATGCCCACAGCACCCCAAGGCGCTCGGGAGATGCCAGGACCAGGACATCGATGTCATTCCCATCCCTGAGCAGAGGAGCAAACCCAGCCGTGTCCGAGGTTTAGGGGCTCTGTAGGGTTCTGCTGATCTGGGGACAAGGACAGAGCCAGGAGCCTGGCATGGGGCTGGCCCGGCTCTGACACCACCACAGCACTTCCAGCCCTCTCAGCACGATGAGGCCACAGCTGGGACTGCTGGAGCCGGCAGAGGGGTCGCGGAACGGGCTCAGGAGGGTCCAGCCCTGGCACCCCGATATCTGCCGGGCACACGCGGTCGCGGCGGCTCTGGCCCCGATAAGCATGGGGTGTGGGGCTGCCACAGCCGTGCGATCCCGATGGTCCCATGGGAGGCTGTGAGCCCCCAGCCACCCTCCCACCTCTCCCCGCCACACCGAGCCCCCTCCCCGCCGCCCCCGGACACTCACGATGCACTCGCGGACCCTCTCGTGGAAGAGCTGCTCCCGCACGGCCAGCGCGTCCTGCTCCACAGGGGCCATTCTGCGGCCAGCATGGCAGGGCCGGGCAGGGCTGCCGGGGGCAGGGGCAGGATGCCACGGCCGGTACCGCCACGCGGGTCCGGCTGCTCCGTTACCGCTCCGGTATCGCCGCTCTGAGCCTGCCTGGTCCAGCCCAGCGCCGCCGTTGAGGCCCCGCCCTTCCTTGGCCACGCCCCCTTACGCGCTACAAAGCATCCGCTCCCCCACAGACTGAACGGGCCTGGTAGGTCCCACCCCCTTCCGCCCATTGGCTACGAGGGTTGAATGAGGCGGAGCTCATTGGTTGAAGTGCGGCGCGCCGCGCGCTGATTGGCTTAGCCCGCCCTCCGCTCCCACGGGCCCGCGGCCCCAGCGCAGCCCCCTGGAATTAGAAGAAGGGATGGAGCTAATCCCGGGATGGGGATAATCCCGGGTGTGTTAATCACGGAGGGGGGCAGGGCTGGGCTCCCGAGAGCCTGGGGCCACCGCTCAGGGCATGGCCTCGCTGGGGGGGATCATAGGCGGCTCAGGATGGAGCACAGCAGCACCCAGGGTGAGGCCCCACCCTGTGGAACCCAGCGATGTGGGGGCGTCACCATCGCAGCTCTGCTGGGCAGCTCGGGTAACAGCGGTGCCATGCCAGCTGCCTCACTGGGCACAGACAATAGGGACAGTCTGTTCCCAGGGGATGAGGCCAGCCGGCCCGGGTGAGAGAGGGCACTGACACAGAGGGTTTGTATCCGACACAGTGTAGCTTCTCTTAAAGCCTTTTATTCACAGACACGGTAAAATCACAGACACATGGAAAATCTGCATGATCACATCCGAGAGGGCAGCACATCCCTGGCGGAGCCCACGGGGCCAAACCCCACGCAGTGCACAAGGAAGCTCAAGTGTTTGAAGCAGACATTTCGTGGACATGCGACAGCGACAGAAGGAACCCAGTTTAGTATTCCTCCCCTTCCTCCTCTCCCTCTCCTTCCACAGAATCCACCCCCACCTCCTCATAATCCTTCTCCAGGGCTGCCATATCCTCACGGGCCTCCGAGAACTCGCCCTCCTCCATGCCCTCCCCCACGTACCAGTGCACAAAGGCCCTCTTGGCGTACATCAGGTCAAACTTGTGGTCCAGGCGGGCCCAGGCCTCGGCGATGGCCGTGGTGTTGCTCAGCATGCACACAGCCCTCTGCACCTTGGCCAGGTCGCCCCCGGGCACCACCGTGGGTGGCTGGTAGTTGATGCCAACCTTGAAACCAGTAGGGCACCAGTCCACAAACTGGATGCTACGCTTGGTCTTGATGGTGGCGATGGCGGCGTTGACATCCTTGGGCACCACGTCCCCGCGGTACAGCAGGCAGCACGCCATGTACTTGCCGTGCCGAGGGTCACACTTGACCATCTGGTTGGCCGGCTCAAAGCAGGCGTTGGTGATCTCAGCCACAGAGAGCTGCTCGTGATAAGCCTTCTCAGCAGAGATAACCGGGGCATAGGTGGCCAGAGGGAAGTGGATGCGAGGGTAGGGCACCAGGTTGGTCTGGAATTCTGTCAGGTCGACGTTCAGGGCTCCATCAAAGCGCAGAGAGGCCGTGATGGAGGACACGATCTGGCTGATGAGGCGGTTCAGGTTGGTGTAGGTTGGGCGCTCGATGTCCAGGTTGCGGCGGCAGATGTCGTAGATGGCCTCGTTGTCCACCATGAAGGCACAGTCGGAGTGCTCCAGGGTGGTGTGGGTGGTCAGGATGGAGTTGTAGGGCTCCACCACGGCCGTGGACACCTGCGGGGCTGGGTAGATGGAGAACTCCAGCTTGGACTTCTTGCCGTAGTCGACAGAGAGGCGCTCCATGAGCAGGGAGGTGAAGCCAGAGCCGGTGCCACCGCCAAAGCTGTGGAACACCAGGAAGCCCTGCAGCCCTGTGCACTGGTCAGCCTGCCAGGTGGGAAGGGGAAAACAAGACCAAACTGTCAAGAATTCTGAACTCCAGCTGTTAATTAAGTTGCTGACTTGCCCAGGAAGACACATTATTTCCCACAAGGATCTCAGATGTTTGGGGCACCTCTGCCCACTTCACTTCCAGCCACAGTACCCTGTGTTCCAGCATGACCTGCCCTGAGAAGGGACCCCTTCCTGCCCCCTCCCTTCAGCTGCTGCCTCCTATGACCCCAGCAATCTGCTCGAGGGAAGGGGCAATCCACCAGAGCTGCCCCAGCAAGAGTTAAATACTCGGCACAGCTGTTCATAAGCAGTAGGTCAAGCAGGATCAGCATCCAGATCAAGCAGAAACCTCACATGACCTTAAAAAGGGATGAAATAAGGTTTTCCCAGGGATTGAAATGACATAGAATGCCACAGACCCCATCACACCCTTGGAACACGCCAAGCTCAGGGTGAACATCCTGTACTGGTGGGGTTGCAGAGCCCTGAGTAAAGGGATTCAGGTCAAGGGGAAGGCAAGGGGCTGATCCTGATCACTTAGAGCATCCAGACCCCATGGGGAGCCAGGATGTGCTGCAGGCTGACACAACAAATCCATCCAGATCCTGGAGGCACAACAGGGGTCATGCAGCTCCCACCAGGAAGGGTGGGAAGTCTCTTCTGGCACAACCCCACCCTCTGCCCCAAAGCACTGATGGGCTGAGAAAGGACCTGCTCAGGCACACCTGGATCTTCCCATTGTCCCCACATCCACCACAGGAATGGACCAAGCTCATCCTGTGCTGGTGGGGTTGCAGAGCTCTGAGTGAAGGGATCCAAATGAACAGGAAGGGAAGGGGCTGATCCCGATCACTTAGAGCATCCACACCCCATGGGGAGCCAGGATGTGCTGCAGGGCTGACACAACAAATCCATCCAGATCCTGGAGGTACAACAGGTCCCACCAGGAAGGTAGGAAGCCTCTCCTGGCACAATCCTAATCTCTACCCTAAAGTGCTGATGGGCTGAGAAGGACCTGCCCAGACACACCTGCAGCTTCCCTTTGTCCCCACATCCCCCTGCAGGGACGAACCCACCCCACGAGACCCCCCAGCGCCCCTACCAGCTTGCGGATGCGGTCGAGCACCAGGTCGATGATCTCCTTGCCGATGGTGTAGTGGCCGCGGGCGTAGTTGTTGGCCGCATCCTCCTTGCCCGTGATCAGCTGCTCGGGGTGGAAGAGCTGCCGGTACGTGCCCGTGCGCACCTCGTCTGCGGGGACAGCCCCGGGCCCCGTTAGCAGCCAGCGCCCGCCGCCGCCGCCCGCCCCGCCCGCCGGCCGCCCCCCGCGCGCTCACCGATCACCGTGGGCTCCAGGTCCACGAACACGGCCCGGGGCACGTGCTTGCCGGCGCCCGTCTCGCTGAAGAACGTGTTGAAGGAGTCGTCCCCCCCGCCGATGGTCTTGTCGCTGGGCATCTGCCCGTCGGGCTGGATGCCGTGCTCCAGGCAGTACAGCTCCCAGCACGCATTGCCGATCTGCACGCCCGCTTGGCCCACGTGGATGGAGATGCACTCGCGCTGTGGGGGCACACGCCACTGGGTCACCTCCTCTGTCCCCTCACTGTCCCACCCCGGTGCCCATCGGGCTGGGAAGGGTCTCTGCTCAAGGCTGGATGGGGGCAGATCCTGCCCAGGTGCTCCCGTTGTGCTCAGCTTTGGTGGTGCCATCCTGCTCCCCCTGCCCAGGAGCTGAGACCCTGCACCGGTTGGTGCCTTCACCCTACACACCCCACAGAGCCAGGAATTGGGGTTCCCCAGGGTTATTCTGGTCTCAACTATTCCCAGGCTCCTATGAGGACAGGGACACTTAACCCCTCTCTGTAGGGACATCCCCATATCCCAGGGAACATCTCAGTTCTTAGCCCTAAGCGTCTCATCCTGCCCCTTCCAGGAGCTGCGACCCTGCCCTCGGTGGGATATAAAGATCTCTCAGAGCCTCAAGCTCAGCACTTCCAAACCCCAATTGTGCCCTAGTGCCACCCCAACGAGCGGCTGAGCTTAGCTGGGGCCACCCAGGATGCGAGGTGGCATCTGCGGGGTGACATCCGTGTTTGGGAACAGACCGCAGCCACCTGTGGTGGTCCCACCACCCCGCAGCTGCCACCATCTGCTCCCAAATGGCGCCCGGGGAGGACATTTTCCAGCCGGGCAGCTTGGGCAGGGCGAGGTCGGGAGGAGGAGGAGGAAGAGGAAGCTGAGCGCAGCAGCAGCGGGGCAGGGACTGCACCAGCTGACCCGAAACCGCGGGGATGGGTCGATGGCGTCACCCCCGGGGGGTCGCGCACATTCCTGGCCGCTCCCTGCACATTCCCCACCTGCTCCCCGCGTTCCTCCCACCCGGGCCGGGGGGAGCCCGCGGTTTGGGGGGGGGTCTGGGCCGGAGGGTGACCCCCATGAGCCATGGAGGGGGATCGGGATCACCGGCTCCGGTGGGGAAAAAATAGGGAATTTGGTGTTTCGGGAGAGGGTGAGGTGAGGTTGGGGGGGATTCAGGGCTGGATTAAGGGGGGAAGGGTGGGTATGGGGGGGCGGGGCTGTGCCCCGGGCGAGGGGCGGGGCGGTGCCCCCGCCGCGCGCCTTCCCGCGCGCGGGAACGGTAACGGTCGGGCTGACCCCGCCCCCACCGGTGGGCTACCAGGGACCACGTGCGACCACCGCAGGAATGCCGTGATCCCCCCCTTTCCCCCCCAAAGGGGTGCTCCCTCCAGCATGGACCTCATCCTCCATCCCTGCTCAACACCCCCATCCCCCTCCTCTACCCACACGTACCCATCCGTACCCCCCATCCCCTCCAACTTTCCGACATGGTGCCCCCCACCCTTTTACCCCTCCGCTTGATTGCCCTCCCCCCGAAGTTTCGCCCCCGCCACTTCTTCCCCCTCCTCTCCTCCCCTCCGCATCCATTCCCCCGAATCCCTCGCACCCCCAGAGCCATCCACGCTCCTCCTTTCCCCCTCCATTCCCCGGGCCCATCCCCCGGGTTTTTGCAGCCCGCTCCCCTCACCATGGCTGCGGCTCGGTTACTCGTCCCGACAAGCAAGGAATCGACGCAAGTACCAGCTACCGCCGCCCCCGGGCGCCCCCCTATATACCGGCCCGGGGGACGGGCCGAGCGCCCCCGCCCCGCGCTCCTATTGGCCGCCGCACCTATCTATCAGCGCCATCACACCGCTGATTGGCTCAAGCGAGTGGCGCGCTCCGCCTCGTCCGCCCTCCGCGCTGCGGGGCTTTTTGGGGGGGGGGGAGAGACGGGGACCCTCCCGCAGCCCCTTCCAGCCCCCCCACGGCTCAGAGTGCGGGGTACGGGGGTGGTCTGACCCTCCTGTGGTGCTCTGCCCCCCCGATAACGCGTTTGTCCCGTAGGATTGGGGGGGCACAGCCGTTCCCGCCCGCCCCCCCTCCCCTCTTCCGCCGCCCCTCCCGCCCGGTGCGGCTCCGCTGCGGAGGAAAACTGCGACATGGAGGAGGGGGGGAGCGGCGGCACGTGCTGCCGCGCCCGGTGTCGTTCCCCGCCGTCCCCGCGTTGTTAATCGGCTTCTCCGCGCGGACCCCCCCCCTCTATCCCTTCCCCATCTGCACCGCTCGCCCCCCTTCTCCACCCCCCCCAGGATTATTTGCACCCCGGGGGTCCCTCCCAGACCATCTGCAGCCCAAGCAGCCCCCCCAAGTCCATCTGCACCCCCCGGCCCCTCCCAGCCCATCTGTACCCCTGGGTCCCACCGCCATGGGGGGGTCCTGGCTCCCCCCGCGGGGTTCGCACACTGGGGGTGGCTGGGAGGGAGGATGGACCCCGATTTTCAGGGTGAGGTTTGTCTCAGCCATGTCGGCAGCACCACCGTGAGTGCCATCAAACGGGGGGCGACTCTCTGTGCCCCCCAAGGGGCAGCAGCTCCGTGCCACGGAGAGCACCGGGGGGATTGGGGGGGGCCGCCATCCCCAGCCCCCACCTAATCCCCGGAGCTATTTGCACCCAATAATCCCCTTCCTGTTTTGCCAAGAGCTTTGCGGAAAACCCAGCGGCCACTTCGGCAGCACACGCTGCTGGATGGTGGTGGGGGGAATAGAGGGGGGGCTCCGCATCCCCTCCCCACCCCGCACCGGGGTCACCGGGCAGCCGAGCCCGACAAGCGGGGCTGGCTCGGCTGCAGCATCCGCCGCAGCTGCATTGCAGCGCTGACGTGGCTTCCCCGCCATTTGCCTCGCTGGCCGCGTGTCCGCATGGCCGCTCCGGTCCCACCGGGAAAGAACCGGCTGTCCCCCACCTCCCCCTTCAAGCTGCCCCCACCCCGATGTCGGTTTGGGGGTCTCGGGTGGGATTTGGGGGTGGATGGTGCTGGGAGTGCTGGTGCCGGTTCTGTTTGTGGAGTGGGTGTTTTGTGGAGCGGGGGTTTGTTACACACACACCACCCCTCCCGAATTCCCCGCTCATCACGTCAGCTCTGGAATGGTGTTCGGAAGTGTTTTGGGTCGCTGAAAAAAACGAGGAAAAGCAGGTTAAATGTTAAAGTGAAAGCGCGACAGAATTCATCGGTGACTTCCCCCTGTGACTCAGTAGTGAAAGCCCACAGAGGAAAATGGGGCTGAAATTTAAAATCGATCAGTGTAAAAGTAGATTTGGCCAAAAATGAACTAAAGGGAGGCTGGGGATAGAAAAAGAATGATAAAATGGAATAATAATTGAGATCTTCCCACTGAGTCAGAAGGGGCAGAGTGGACCCCTGCCCCATTGTCAAACTGAGCCCTGGGCTTGACCAACAGTTTAAGCCTAAAGGCTTAAGAGCACTTAATCCAGAGCTTCATTTAAATAATTTACCAACAGATTCATATAAAATTTACTATAGGCACAACAGTAACACACAGGCCTATTTTATTTATGAATCTAAAGCACTTAAGTAGGAATCTGAGACTCCTGGGACATTTGCTATAGAATATTCAGCCTTGCACACACACATACCTGAAGAGCATGTGCAGGTGTAAATACCTGTAAAAAATCCACCTTGAGTTCAGTGTTGATATCAGTGCCGTTGTGTTTTCTCAACAGGCCAAGGGTTGAGCCCCCAGTTCTGGGGGATCAGCCCCAAGATCTGTTCACCCTCCTGAGAATCCCAAACTTCTGAGTTCACTGTTCCTGAGAGTTCTGGTGAACCCAGGGGGTCTCACTCAGGATTTGCTGGTTATAACACTGTAAGTGTTGGCTTTTTAGTTATCTCAATTTTCTATCCTGGCTACAATTTGTATCTTCCTCTGAAAGCTGGATAACAAACGTTGTCACACTTGGGTTGTCCTTCAGAAAAAAATTACTTCCCAAGGCTCTTCCTTAAAATCAAGGAGTTGGTTTAACAACACAAATTCCTGGGAGCTGATGGACTCGAGGAGCTTGGCCCTGGTGCTGCTCATCAAGGCTTAGCCTGAGCTCAGAGTGCAGAAGAGGGAGGGGTGCAGCACACAAATGAGGGTCCCAGGGGTCCCCCTCAGCTGCATCACCCTCTCAAGTTTCACTCTGCATTCAGCTTCCCCTTCATTATTTATCCCTGTGTGGAGCTGTGAAGGTCAGGGTGAAAGGAGAGGAAAGGGAGGGGGAAGAGGCTCCCCCCATTCCAGGGGTAAAAGGAGAGGGAGGGCAAAGAGGCTTTCCCCGTTCCAGGGGGCTGAAATGACATTTCCCCCTCCCCCTCAATGGCTGGGACCAACAGGGCCGATTCCTCATCCCTGAAAGAGCCAGAGGAACTTGAGGATACGTTGTGGTTGGTGTTGGAGGAACCCCCAAACGCCGAGATGGATGAAGGGAACACTCATCCCCAAAACTCCCACCCATGGTGGGCAGAGCTTCCCCTCCCCATCCCCAGGGCAATGCAGCCCCTCTCCAGCCCAGGAAAAGGAGGTAGCAGAGATACCAAAGATTTCTGTTAAACAGGGGGGATTCAGGCATCTCCAGCCCACCCAGAGGAGTTAAGCCCCCAATGTGCTCACTTGACATCTGGTACTAAAAAACCCCAACCCACTCCACTTCCCCAGGCCTTGGGGTGGGGGCACAACACTGAGCCCATCAGGATGAGGATGGAGCATGGGTTTGGGAGGACCAGTTTGGGGGCTCTGCAGGGTACTGAGCTCACCACAACCCAACACTGAGCCCACCAGGATGAGGATGGAGCATGGGTTTGGGAGGACCAGTTTGGGGGCTCTGCAGGGTGCTGAGCTCACCACAATCCCAGCACACGCTCAGGGACAGGGTGGAGACCCTGGCTGCAGGCAGGGACTGCAGGGCCGTGTCATGTGCTGGTGGGGACAGTGTCACACCAGGCAGGGACATTGCCACAGGGAGTGAAGACACCAGAGGCAGGATAAGACAGGGAATGCTTTTTATTCAGACCCACAGGAGAGGACGGGTGAGTCCGTCACAGACTTTTTTCCATTGAAGCACAGACCATTGACAGGACAGAGCGCGGCGCACACACTGCTACAGACCCCGCGGGGTCTTCAACTATTTATGTTCCCTGTTCCAGCAGCACCCTTGTGAGTTTAGTATTCCTCCCCTTCCTCCTCTCCCTCTCCTTCCACAGAATCCACCCCCACCTCCTCATAATCCTTCTCCAGGGCTGCCATATCCTCACGGGCCTCCGAGAACTCGCCCTCCTCCATGCCCTCCCCCACGTACCAGTGCACAAAGGCCCTCTTGGCGTACATCAGGTCAAACTTGTGGTCCAGGCGGGCCCAGGCCTCGGCGATGGCCGTGGTGTTGCTCAGCATGCACACAGCCCTCTGCACCTTGGCCAGGTCGCCCCCGGGCACCACCGTGGGTGGTTGGTAGTTGATGCCGACCTTGAAACCAGTGGGGCACCAGTCCACAAACTGGATGGTGCGCTTGGTCTTGATGGTGGCAATGGCGGCGTTGACATCCTTGGGCACCACGTCCCCGCGGTACAGCAGGCAGCACGCCATGTACTTGCCGTGCCGAGGGTCACACTTGACCATCTGGTTGGCCGGCTCAAAGCAGGCGTTGGTGATCTCAGCCACGGAGAGCTGCTCGTGATAAGCCTTCTCAGCAGAGATAACCGGGGCATAGGTGGCCAGAGGGAAGTGGATGCGGGGGTAGGGCACCAGGTTGGTCTGGAATTCTGTCAGGTCGACGTTCAGGGCTCCGTCAAAGCGCAGAGAGGCTGTGATGGAGGACACGATCTGGCCTATCAACCTGTTGAGGTTGGTGTAGGTTGGGCGCTCGATGTCCAGGTTGCGGCGGCAGATGTCGTAGATGGCCTCATTGTCCACCATGAAGGCACAGTCGGAGTGCTCCAGGGTGGTGTGGGTGGTCAGGATGGAGTTGTAGGGCTCCACCACGGCCGTGGACACCTGCGGGGCTGGGTAGATGGAGAACTCCAGCTTGGACTTCTTGCCGTAGTCGACAGACAGGCGCTCCATGAGCAGGGAGGTGAAGCCAGAGCCGGTGCCACCGCCAAAGCTGTGGAACACCAGGAAGCCCTGCAGCCCTGTGCACTGGTCAGCCTGAGAGGTGGGAAGGGGAAAACAAGACCAAACTGTCAGGAATTCTGAAATTCAGCTGTTACTGACTTGCCCTGGAAGGCAAATATTTGTCCCAGGATCTCAGGACCTTCCCACCATGTCCAGGGAAAGGGACCCCGTCCTGCAGGGATTTGAGGACGGGCTCAGTACAGGACAAGGAAGGTCATGTTTACTCCAGGTAGCAGAAGTTACTCCTTCCTCTCTTTGTCCTCACAAGGACATTTAGGGGCTTTCCAGGAGCAGAGCCAGAGTCAGCAGGATGGGGGACGGGGTGGCCCTGCCTCCATCTGTGACCCACTGACTCACGGTGAATCACCCAGGGAAGCTGCTTGGCCTCTGGGGTGAGGCAGTGCCCAGGGGCACCTCAAAGGGCAAAATTGCCACCGGCTCAGCAGCAGAATGGGGACAAGTTTGACCGTGAAGCTGTCACGGCCACATGACTCTGGAAGGGACCGGTTTGGGGCTGCCCATCCCCAGCACACGCAGCTGGACTCGGCCACGTCAGGAGCCAAGTGGGAACAAAGAGGGAATTGCCGAGCTCAGCACCGGCAGCGCCCGGGGGCTGCGGCGCTGTGGAGCCGCTCCAGCTCCAGCTGCGCCGCGTCCCGCTGCCGGCCAATGGCAGCCACTGCACAACAGGATTAACATTAATTAATAAATTAAATCTAAACCCAACCCAGCGAGTCTGGAAGGGAGAGCGAGACAGAATGGAGGCTTTGTCCTCGCCCGCCACCTGCACCCCCCAGCGCCCCTACCAGCTTGCGGATGCGGTCGAGCACCAGGTCGATGATCTCCTTGCCGATAGTGTAGTGGCCGCGGGCGTAGTTGTTGGCCGCATCCTCCTTGCCCGTGATCAGCTGCTCGGGGTGGAAGAGCTGCCGGTACGTGCCCGTGCGCACCTCGTCTGCGGGGACAGCCCCGGGCCCCGTTAGCAGCCAGCGCCCGCCGCCGCCGCCCGCCCCGCCCGCCGGCCCGCCCCCCGCGCGCTCACCGATCACCGTGGGCTCCAGGTCCACGAACACGGCCCGGGGCACGTGCTTGCCGGCGCCCGTCTCGCTGAAGAACGTGTTGAAGGAGTCGTCCCCCCCGCCGATGGTCTTGTCGCTGGGCATCTGCCCGTCGGGCTGGATGCCGTGCTCCAGGCAGTACAGCTCCCAGCACGCATTGCCGATCTGCACGCCCGCTTGGCCCACGTGGATGGAGATGCACTCGCGCTGTGGGGGCACACGCCACTGGGTCACCCCCTTTTGTCCCACCCCGGTGCCTATCAGGCCTGGAAGGGTCCCTCCTCAAAGCTGGATGGGGGCAGATCCTGCCCGGACACCCCCATTGTGCTGGGTCTGGGGTGCACCCAGATTATTCTGGGTCTGGGGGTGCCCCCAGTGCAGGGGTCCCCATCGTGTCCTGTGCCCATCACTGCTGGCACCCCGCCTGTGGGGGATGGGGAGCTCAGCGCTTGTGGCTCATCCTGCCCTGAGGGATTTGGGCTGCGCCCTGGGTGAGATAAATTAAACCCCGGGGTTCCCGTCCTGCCCCACCCTGCCTTGGTGGGACCCAGCAAAGCCCCAGCGTGGCTCCGCACCATGGGCTCCTCCTGCCCACCCGGGTCCAGTCGAAGCAATGCCACGCCCAGTGCGGGACTGGGGGTTCCCATCCTGCCGTGCTTTGATTTCTGGTGCGGGATGGGGTCCTCAGCATTATGGGGGGCGCATTCCGCCCCGCACACCCCGCACCGGGGGCACTTTCTGCTCCATTATTCCGGGGCCACGCCCAGCGCAAGCTGAGGGCTCAGCACCGGGGATTGGGGGTCGGTCCTGCCCGGTTTAACGGGAGCCACGCCCAGGGACGGACGGTGGCTCTGTACCGAAAGATGGAGTCTCGATTCTGCCCCTTTCATCCGGTGCCACGCCCAGTACGGGCTTAGCTCCGGGGACTCATCCTGCCCGGTTTAACGGGAGCCACGTCTGGTTTGGTACCGGGGAGCCATCCTGTCGGGTTTAACCGCGTCTCGGGGTCCCATCCTGCCCAGTTTAACGGGAGCCACGCCCGGTGCAGGCTCGGGGCTCGGTCCCGGGGGTCTCATCTTGCCCGGTTTGATGGGAACCACGCCCGGTGCGGTACCGTGGATCAGCGCCAGGGATCCATCCTGCCCGGTTTAACGGGAGCCACGCCCTATGGAAGCTCAGTGCCGAGTCCCGGCGGTCTCATCCTGCCCGGTTTAACGGGAGCCACGCCCTATGGAAGCTCAGTACCGAGTCCCGGCGGTCTCATCCTGCCCGGTTTAACGGGAGCCACGCCCTATGGAAGCTCGGTGCTGAGTCCCGGGGGTCTCATCCTGCCCGGTTTAACGGGAGCCACGCCCTATGGAAGCTTAGTCCTAAATCCTGGAGGTCCCATCCTGCCCGGTTTAACGGGAGCCACGCCCGCTGCGGGCTCGGGGGAGGCAGGAAGACCCTTCCAGGCCCATTTAACCGGAGCTACACTCGGGGCTGGGTCCCGGGAGACACATTTTACTCGGTGTAACGGGAGCCACGCCCGGTGCGGGGGGAGTCCCGGCGCCGAGAGCTCATCCTGGGAGGGGCGGACGAGAAGCCCTTGGGAATGGAGATCGGGGGGGGGGTTGGAATCCAGAAAAAACGACGAAACGGGGGACCGGGGTGGGGGGATGAAAACCGGAGACTACGATGGGAGGGTGGGGATTGGCACCGGGGAAAACCACGGGGCCGGGAGTGGGAGGGATGGGGCCGGCGGGAAGCGGGGAGAAGGGAACCGGGATCGTGGGAATAGAGACAAAGTCCCGACCCCCCCGCACCCCCTCACCATGGCGGCGGTCGGTCCGGGGCGGTCTCACAGCCCGACGCTGAGGCGGTCGATGTAAGAGGCGCGGCGGAGCGCGGGGCTCGCTGCGGGGCTTTATAGCGGCGGCGGGGCGGGGCGGGCGGCGGGGCCGGGGGGGCGGCGGGGCGGGCGGCAGCGGCGGCCATTGGTGGCCCGGAATGAGGTAATGCCCCCCCGCAGCCGCAGACAAAGGCCGGGCGGTGCGGGAGGGGGGGCCCGGGGGCTGCGGCGGCCACGGCCCGGCCCCGCCGCTGCCTCCCGCCCGCCCGCCGCCGGAGGGGCCCCGGCTGTGTCCTTGGCACCGTCCCTGCCACGCCCCGGTCCCCTGGCTGAGCCAGCGGTCACGCTCGGGTCCCCATCCCACGGTCCCCATCCCCCCACGGCCCCTTTTCCCCCCGTTTTTCCCGTTCCTCGTTCTCTCCCACTGTCCGGAATGGGTGCTCTTGGTCCCGGGGCTCCCGGGACACGGGGTAGGAGCACGCCCTGGTCCCCATCCCCGGCTGATGCAGCCCTAATGATAACCGGGACCGGCCCTGTCCGGCCGCTGCCCCAGCTCCCGGTTATCCCCGGCCACACCCCGGTCCCTGTCCCCGTTGTTCCCATCCCTTGTCACACTCTGGCCCCCATTCCCAGCCAGCCACGCCCTGGTCCCCATCCTCAGTGACACTGTCCCCATCCCCGTGCCCATGCCCAGGGGCACTGTCCCCATCCCTGGCCGTGCCACAGTGCCCTGGTTCTCAGCCGTGTCCCTGCCATGGCCCCGTGCCTGTGCCGGCCCTTTCCCCGCCGTGCCCAGCCCTTCCAGCGCCTCTTTGTCTGCTCGGGCAGTGGGAACCAGCGCCGCGGGGCCCAGCCGGGGGACAAAGAGCCATCCCCGGGCAGCTGGGGACGAGCAGGGCCGGGAGGGGGTGAGGAGCAGCGGGAGGACACAGGGGACAAAAGCCCCCAGGGAAGTTGAGGGCTGGGGGGCTCGGGCAGAACAGCAGCTGCTGTGCGGCAGCTGGTGCTGGGGACACAGCTGGGACACTGGGACACGCGTCCCCTGGCCACCCCTCCATCTGCTGCAGCCCCCCCGAGCCACCAGCCCCACAGCCTTGAGGTTTCTCACTCCTGGGGGGGCGTTCCCCCCTTGCTTTTATTCTTGCAAAGCCCACAGAGGTTTGGGGTCAGCTCCCAAAACCAGGAGGTGTTGAGGGGCTCGGTCCCTGCAGAGGGGTGACCCCACACCATCCCCACATCCCCAGATGCTGCAGGTGGAGCTGCCAGGATGCCCCCGCTGCTGAAAAATCCCTGTTTTTTTTTTCCTGGTGTTTCCCACATTATGCAGATTTCTGGGCAGAACCAAAGTTCCCATGTCCCTGCTGCCCAGCCCGTGTCCCCACCACCATCCCCATGTCCCCAGTGCCATCCCCATGTCCCCAGTGCCATCTCCATGTCCCCAGTGCCAGCCCCCTGCCCCCGGGGCACCCTGTTTTTGGGGTGCTGCTGGGGCTGCAGAGCTGCAAACAAACAAAGAGGGGATGGGATTTGGGCATCGCCCACCAGAACAAAGGAGCAGGTGGTCCCAGCTTTGCTGAGTAGACAAAAACCAGGAGATTCGGCTCCCACCAGGCTGGTCCCCATTGCAAATGGCTGTTTGGGGGCTGTTTAGGGGCTGTTTTGGGGCACCCTCACCCCAAAGCAGCTCAGCCCCCAGCCCTGACCCCGCTGTAGCTCCATCTCTGCACGGGAAATGCCTCCTGCCTTTGTTCTCTTACAGTCCCAAGTGCTCAACACCAGTGTGGGGCCTGTCAGGGTGTCCCCATGGTGTCCCCAAACCGGGGTTTTGGGGGTTCACAGCAGCCCCTGCCTCGGGGACACTCTCCAAACCCCACCCACCCCATTGCCCTGAGCTGAGGGCGGGGATGCCTCATAGGGCAGGGGGGGCTCAGCCCCGGTGGGTGATGTGGGGTGTAGGGTGAGGGGCACCGGGTGCTGCAGCCCCCCTGGTGCCCCCCAGCCCCCTCCCACCTCCTTGGGTATGGACAACCACACGTCCTGCACCCACTGCTGCCAGGCAACCGCTGGGGTTGCTAAGAGACCGGTTGCTAGGAGACAGGGTGGGGACCCCCCCTCGCATCCCCCTTCCCCAACATCCATCCTGGGGCCTGGTGGGCGGGGGGTTGCAGGCAGAAGACAAGGCAGGGTCGTCATCACTGCCTGGCCTTATTACCATGGTGAGGAAACCATCCCTGGGACCCCCACTGTCCTTGGGACCCCCTAGTGCCTGATCCTAAGGGTGGGGTACTGCCCTTGGGACCCCCAGTGCCTGACCCCGAGGGTGGGGCACAATCCTTGGGACCCCCAGTGCCTGACCCCGAGGGTGGGGTACTGCCCTTGGGACCCCCAGTGCCTGACCCCGAGGGTGGGGTACTGTCCTTGGGACCCCCAGTGCCCGACCCTAAGGATGGGGCACTGTCCTTGGGACCCCCAGTGCCTGACCACAAGGGTGGGGAGCCATCTCTGGGACCCCCAGTGCCCGATCCTAAGGGTGGAGCACTGCCCTTGAGACCCTCTGTGCCTGACCCTGAGCATGGGGCACCATCTTTGGAACTCTCAGTTCCTGACCCCGAGGGTGGGACATGGCCCTTGGGACCCCCACTGCCTCACCCCACTGCACTTGAGACCCCCCAGTTCCTGACCCTGAGCATGGGGCACTGTCCTTGGGACCCCCAGTGCCTGACCCCAATGGTGGGGCACCATCCATGGGACCCCCAGTGACCGACCCCAATGGTGGGGCACCATCCATGGGACCCCCAGTGCCTCATCCCACTGTCCTTAGGACCCCCAGTGCCTGACCCCAAGAGTGGGGCACCATTCTTGGGACCCCCAGTGCAAGACCCTGAGCATGGGGCACCACCTTTGGGACCCCCAATGTCCGACCTCAAGGGTGGGCCATGGTCCTTGGGACCCCCAATGTCCGACCCCAATGTTGGGCCACCATCCTTGTGACCCTCAGTTCCTAACCCCAAGGCTGGGGCACCATCCTCGGGACCCCCACCACTCTGCCTTGCCAAGGTGGGGGTACCCAGGCCCTGGGGTCCCCCAGTGCCCACCCTGCCATGAATGTCCCCATCCCTGTGGCCCCCCAGTACCCAGCCCTGCTGAGTGCCAGCATGGGGGGGGTCTGGCACAGCTCCCATCCCCCCCCCTCCTGTGCTTCCATTCTCCCGTGCTCTGTTGACTGTTGGTAGCAACGTGGTGGCTCCTGGTGACGGTTGCTGTCCTCCCCCTTCCATGTCCACCCCCATGGTGCCACTGGGTGGGAGGGACCCTGAACCCCCCCGGGGTCACCCCTGTCTGCACAGTGTCCCCATGGCTGTCCCCACCCGCGCTGGGTGACTCGGGGGCTCCCAGAGCTGGCATCTCACCGTGCATGGGCTGATTTCCCACTGCTGGACTCCCGCCCGTGGCACGGCTGAGATTCCCGGCCTCCCCCAGTCTGGGCCCTTCCTGAGGATCCCAAATCGGTGACCTCGAACCCCACGGCTGGGACACGCCAGTCCCCAGGGATCGAAGGGTCTCAGCCCCATCAGGAGCTGTCGTGGCTCGGGGCTGACAACCCAGACACAGGCTGCTGCTATTTTTAGCCTGTTTTCCCGGCAGAACCCAGCTCTGTCTGTCTGTCCGTCCATCGATGTGACAGATTCATTCAGATGGAGAGACAGGGCAGCTCAAGGAGGGGGGGAGTGCTGTGGTAGAGGGGTCTCTCTGCCCCTCGACCGATCCAGGGTGGACACAGAAGGGGTGGACCCACCCCAGCCCCTCTCCAGGGTGCTGTGGTAGAGGGGTCCCTCTGCCCCCTCGGCTAGCCCAAGGTGGCACAGAGAGGCGCTGGACCCTCGGAGGGGTGGCACCCACACCTGACCGCGCCCGGAGGGCAAAGGGAAAACCCCTCGAGCCCCGGTGTTGGGGTCAGCAGGGCATTCATTCCCTGTGGGAGGAAGCAGGGAGGTGGCACCGGTGTTCCTGGGTGTCCCGGTGCCCCCTCCCGGAGCCACAACAAAAGGGACACTCGGTCCCGCCGGGGGTGGGCACTGCGAGGGGCAGGGGGAGCAGCCGTGGGGTGCGGGGAGCAGACTTGGGGTGAAGGGGGAACAGCCATGGGATGCGGGGAGCATCCATGGGGTGCAGAGAGCATCAATGGGGGGCGGGAGAGCAGCCTTGGGGGGAAGGGGGAGCAGCCTTGGGGTGCGGGGAGCAGCCGTGGGGTGCGGGGGAGCAGGTGTGGGGTTCAGGAGCAGCCGTGGGGTGCAGGGAGCAGCCGTGGGGTGCGGGGAGGAGCCGTGGGGTGCAGGAGAGCAGATGTGGGGTGCGGGGGAAGCAGACTTGGGGTGCGGGGGAGCAGCTGTGGGGTGCAGACAGCAGACTTGGGGTGAAGGGGGAACAGCCGTGGGGTGCAGTGAGCATCCATGGGGTGCAGAGAGCATCAGTGGGGTGCGGGGGAGCAGCCGTGGGGTGCAGGGAGAAGCCTGTGGGGTTCAGGAGCAGCCGTGAGGTGCGGGGAGGAGCCGTGGGGTGCGGGTAGCAAATGTGGGGTGCGGGGGGAACAGCCGTGGGGTGCACGAGGCAACCGTGGGGTGCGGGGGGAGCAGCCGTGGGGTGCAGGGGGAACAGCCGTGGGTGCACGAGGCAACCGTTGGGTGCGGGGGGAGCAGCCGTGGGGTGCGGAGGAGCAGCCGTGGGGTGCGGGGAGGAGCCGTGGGGTGCGGAGGAGCAGGTGTGGGGTAGGGGGGGAGCAGCCGTGGGGTGCGGGGAGCAGCTGTGGGGTGCAGGGAGAAGCCATGGGGTGCGGGAAGCAGATGCGGGGTGCAGGGAGCAGCCGTGGGGTGCGGGGGAGCAGCCGTGGGGTGCGGGGGAACAACTGTGGGGTGCAGAGGAGCATCCATCGGGTGCGGGGGGCTGCGGGCGCGCTGCCCGTGGGGAGGGGGCTGCGGCACCGCCTGCGTGCGGGGCGGTTCCGCAATGCGGCAAAGCCGGGAAGAAAGGAGCGGGGCGGCGGAGGGGTGGGGGCGAGCTGGGAGAGACCCCGCTCTAGGAGGGGTCCCCCTAAAACACCCTCTGACCCCCAGCAGAACACCGGAACCGGCGGGAGGGGGGGTCGGAGGGCACCGGGCGATCGCGGGTGGGGGGACAAGGGGCACCCCGGTCCTGGGCGTGTGCCAGCTCCGGGGATGTGCCAGGGAGCGGGGGGACACCGGGGCTCGGGGAGGGGAGGGACACTGAGGTGTCCGGGCTGGGAGGGGACACTGAGAGTGACTCGGGGGGGACACTGGGAGTGACTGCGGGGTGGGGGGAGACACTGAGGTGCCCAGACTGGGAGGGGACACTGGGAGTAACTCGGGGGGGACACTGGGAGTGACTGGGAGGGGACACTGAGGGTGCTCAGGGAGTGGGGGGGGGACACTGAGGCTGGGAGGGGACACTGAGGTGCCCAGGCTGGGAGGGGACACTGGGAGTGACAGGTGGAGGGACACTGGGAGTGATTGGTGGGGACACTGAGGCTGTGAGGGAACACTGGGAGTGACGGGGAGGACAATGAGGTGCCCAGGCTGTGAGGGGTGCCCAGGAACTGGCGGGACACCGCGGACCGTGGGGTCTATAATTCCGTCTCGAGGCCAACCCCAATGTCCCCAGGCTGTCCCAAACCCCTCTGTGGCCTTTGGAACGCCACTCCCACCCGCTTCAAACCAACCCCAGAGCGGGGGAGGCAGGCTGGGACAGGGCACTGCACCCCGGGGGTGGGTGTGAGAGGCTGCCCCGGCCCCGTCCGTCCTGCCCCACAGGACCTGCCCCGCGTGGGTTCCCCCCGGGAGCAGCCCCGGGGCTGGCACGGAGCAGGGCGGCGGCGGCGGCGGGCACAGGAGCCGGCGCGACGGGAGCCCGCGGGGCTTCCCACGGGAACGGCACCGGGATGGGGACGGGGGCGCGGGGAGGGATTTGGGACCCCCAAGACCTCCAACCCAGCGGGGCTGGGGCGCTCCCTGAGGCTGCGGTCGGGGGCTTCAGGGATCCATCCTGCTGCCGTCGGAGCCCCCCGGCCCTAAAGCTGCCCCTAAAGCCCCCCGGCCCTAAAGCCCCCCGGCCCTAAAGTACCCCCTAAAGCCCCCCGGCCTTAAAGCACCCCCTAAAGCCCCCCGCCTCTAAAGCACCCCTCAAGCCCCCCACCCCAATATTCCCCCAGCCCCTCCGCCCCTAACGCCTTCCGACCCCTCTGACCCCCCCAGTTCCCCCCTGTCTGCCCGCCCAGCCCCCCTCCCAACCCTCGGGACCCCCAACTCTCCGCCCCGCTGTCCCCGCCCATTTCCCCGCCCATAACCACGCCCACTTCCACGTTAGACCACGCCCCTCCCCGCCTCCCGCCCACCGCATTCCGTTCCGCTGACGTCACCACCCACCCGCCTCTCCAATATTCGAACCGGCCAATTAGAATCGAGGCGGGGCGGAGGGGGCGTGTCCAAAACGCTGCGTGCTCGGAGGGGCGGAGCGAGCTCCAACTGGCTCCTCCCCTTATCCCCGCCCCCTCTTAGGCCACGCCCCCTGGGGTTTAACTCGGGGGCCCTACGGGGCAACCCCCGCCTCCCTCCTCGACGGCTCCGTAACGGTTCGGGCAGCGAGCGGCCATGGTGAGGGTTGGGGGCGTTCGGGGGTCCTGGGGGGCTTCGTGCGAGGTGGGACCCCCTGGGAGTACGGGACACCCCGAGAAGTGCGGGGGGCTGAGTGGTGGGGGCGTGCCAGGCCCCCCCCGTGTCCCTTTCAGCACGTGGGGCTGAGCTCTGCAGGCGTTGGGAGCTCCGCGCGTGTTCCGGACGGCCCGTGGGGCTGCTGAGTTCGGGCTCGTGCTGGGCAGGAGCCGAGCTGGGGGTGCGGGTGTCCCCCAGAACCGGGGGTCGCTGCCCAAGGGAGGCTTCCACCCCCCCAATTCCCTGCTAAATGCGTGGGGACACGCCGGGTGGCACAACGAGTCCTGGGCTGCCACGCGGGGACTTAACTTGTCCCCAAAGCACAGCAACAGGCCGAGAGGGGTTTGGGGGCACCCCTCTGTGCCCCCCGCTCCTGGCTGTGTTCGCCGGGACACGCGTGGGTGTGAGTCACGGTGGAGGGGGGCAGATTCCAGCGTGGCCCGGGCACAGCAAGGAGCGGCTGGCACGGGGAAAGTCCTCCCGGTCACCGGAGTTTGCTCTGGCCCGGGTGGAGCTGGCTGCTCAGGAACCGGGACAGGCCGGGGTTGTGCAAGGGCTGCTGGAGGAGGGAGCGGCTCCGTGTTCTGTGGGGTCCAAGATCCCACCAGAAGTGATGAGCAACCCCCTGGGGAAGGGGCTGAAGTGTCCCTGTCACTGTCCCTGTGTGTAATCCGTGACTGGAGGGAACTGGGAATGGTGGGGACTGAGAATAATCCCAATTCTGGGCTCGTGGGAGGTGCTGGTGTGTGAATGGCACCGAGCAGTGTAGGGGGGCCAGGATGGGACCCCCAGAACCGAGCACCCGCTGTGTCCCTGGTACCCCCAGGGCTGAGCACACCGGTTGCCCCAGTCTGGTCCCTCCTCAGCTCCTGGGTGTCTCCAGTTCGAGTTTGGGGTGATGCTGGGTCAGCCCAGGGCAAAACCGGTGTTTGGGGGGCTGAGCCTGTGCCCACCTCGTTATTGCTCAGTACCTCAGTGAGGAAGAGCAGGATGGGACACTGAGAGCTGAGCACACTCTGCACTGGAGGAGAGATGTTCCTTGGGATGTGGGGTGGCTCTACCACCTGTAGAGGGGGGTTAAGTGTCCCTGTCCTCGTAGGAGCCTAGGAATAGTGGGGACCAGCAATAACCCTGGGGAACCCCAATTCCTGGCTCTGTGGGGTGTGTAGGGTGAAGGCACCAACCGGTGCAGGGTCTCAGCTCCTGGGGAGGGGGAGCAGGATGGCACCACCAAAGCTGAGCACAACGGGAGCACCTGGGCAGCATCTGCCCCCATCCAGCTTTGAGCAGAGACCCTTCCCAGCCCGGTGGGTGCCGGGGGGGGACAAAAGGGGGTGACCCAGTGGCCTGTGCCCCCGCAGCGCGAGTGCATCTCCATCCACGTGGGCCAAGCGGGCGTGCAGATCGGCAATGCGTGCTGGGAGCTGTACTGCCTGGAGCACGGCATCCAGCCCGACGGGCAGATGCCCAGCGACAAGACCATCGGCGGGGGGGACGACTCCTTCAACACGTTCTTCAGCGAGACGGGCGCCGGCAAGCACGTGCCCCGGGCCGTGTTCGTGGACCTGGAGCCCACGGTGATCGGTGAGCGCGCGGGGGGCGGCCGGCGGGCGGGGGGGCGGGCGGCGGCGGCGGGCGCTGGCTGCTAACGGGGCCCGGGGCTGTCCCCGCAGACGAGGTGCGCACGGGCACGTACCGGCAGCTCTTCCACCCCGAGCAGCTGATCACGGGCAAGGAGGATGCGGCCAACAACTACGCCCGCGGCCACTACACCATCGGCAAGGAGATCATCGACCTGGTGCTCGACCGCATCCGCAAGCTGGTAGGGGCGCTGGGGGGTCTCGTGGGGTGGGTTCGCCCCTGCGGGGATGTGGGGACAAAGGGAATCTCCAAGTGTGTCTGGGCAGGTCCTTCTCAGCCCATCAGCGCTCTGGAGCAGAGAGTAGGATTGTGCCAGGACAGGCTTCCTACCTTCCTGGTGGGACCTGTTGTGCCTCTGGGATCTGGATGGATTTGTTGTGTCAGCCCTGCAGCACATCCTGGCTCCCTATGGGGTGTGGATGCTCTAAGTGATCAGGATCAGCCCCTTCCCTTCCCGTTCACTTGGATCCCTTCACTCAGAGCTCTGCAACCCCACCAGCACAGGATGAGCTTGGTCCATTCCTGTGGTGGATGTGGGGACAGGAGGAAGCTCCAGGTGTGCCTGGGCAGGTTCTTCTCAGCCCATCAGCGCTTTGGAGCAGAGAGTTGTGCCAGGAGGGATCTCCTGCCTTCCTGGTGGGAGCTGCATGACCCCTGTTGTGCCTCCAGGATCTGGATGGATTTGTTGTGTCAGCCTGCAGCACATCCTGGCTCTCTGTGGGGTCTGGATGCTCTAAGTGATCAGGATCACCCCCTTGCCTTCCCCTGGACTTGAATCCCTTTACTCAGGGCTCTGCAACCCCAGCAGGACAGGATGTTCACCCCAAGCTTGGTCCATCCCTGTGGGAGATGTGGGGACAAAGGGAAGCTCCAGGTGTCCCTGGGCAGGTCCATCTCAGCACTTTGGGACAGAGGGTGGGGTTGTCCCAGGAGGGAGCTGCTGGCCCTATCCTAGCCTTGCCAAGGGGAGGAGGGTGGGAAGCCCCATGGCCAGGGCAGGGGGGCAGAACAGGTGGTTTGGGTGCTGGTGCAGCACTGGTTTGACTGGTGTGGCTGCCCAAGCTCTTTGAAGCTCTGGTTCCCACGCTGGGGCTGGCGCCGGGGCGGCCGGACCTGCTGCGCCAGCGGCTCCGCTCGGGGAGCTCCTGGCACATCAAAGGCTGAGCTGGCTGCCCGTGGGCTCCTGTGGGATCAGAGCCTGCTCCTGCTGCACCCTCTTGGAAAAAAAGAGGGGGCTGAAGCTGTGGTTGATTTCCAGAGACTGCTGGGGTGTCTCCCGAGAGATGGGGGATCCACCGTGAGTCAGTGTCCGACATGTAAGGTCAGGGACACCTTGTCCACCACCCTGGTGGTTCCTGCCATGGTGCTGGAACACCCTAACAATGTCCTTGTGAGGCCAAAGACAGGAGCAACTTCTGCTGCCTGGAGCAAACATGACCTTCCTTGTCTGTACTGAGTGTCCCCAAATCCCTGCAGGACGGGGTCCCTTTCCCTGCGATGGGAAGGTCCTGAGATCCTGGGACAAATATTTGCCTTCCAGGGCAAGTCAGTAACAGCTGGAGTTCAGAATTCCTGACAGTTTGGTCTTGTTTTCTCCTTCCCACCTCTCAGGCTGACCAGTGCACAGGGCTGCAGGGCTTCCTGGTGTTCCACAGCTTTGGCGGTGGCACCGGCTCTGGCTTCACCTCCCTGCTCATGGAGCGCCTCTCTGTCGACTACGGCAAGAAGTCCAAGCTGGAGTTCTCCATCTACCCAGCCCCGCAGGTGTCCACGGCCGTGGTGGAGCCCTACAACTCCATCCTGACCACCCACACCACCCTGGAGCACTCCGACTGCGCCTTCATGGTGGACAACGAGGCCATCTACGACATCTGCCGCCGCAACCTGGACATCGAGCGCCCAACCTACACCAACCTGAACCGCCTCATCAGCCAGATCGTGTCCTCCATCACGGCCTCTCTGCGCTTTGATGGAGCCCTGAACGTCGACCTGACAGAATTCCAGACCAACCTGGTGCCCTACCCTCGCATCCACTTCCCTCTGGCCACCTATGCCCCGGTTATCTCTGCTGAGAAGGCTTATCACGAGCAGCTGACCGTGGCTGAAATCACCAACGCCTGCTTTGAGCCGGCCAACCAGATGGTCAAGTGTGACCCTCGGCACGGCAAGTACATGGCGTGCTGCCTGCTGTACCGCGGGGACGTGGTGCCCAAGGATGTCAACGCTGCCATCGCCACCATCAAGACCAAGCGCACCATCCAGTTTGTGGACTGGTGCCCCACTGGTTTCAAGGTTGGCATCAACTACCAGCCTCCCACGGTGGTGCCCGGGGGTGACCTGGCCAAGGTGCAGGGGCTGTGTGCATGCTGAGCAACACCACGGCCATCGCCGAGGCCTGGGCCCGCCTGGACCACAAGTTTGACCTGATGTACGCCAAGAGGGCCTTTGTGCACTGGTACGTGGGGGAGGGCATGGAGGAGGGCGAGTTCTCGGAGGCCCGTGAGGATATGGCAGCCCTGGAGAAGGATTATGAGGAGGTGGGAGCTGACAGCATGGAGGGCGACGAGGAAGGAGAGGAATAGAAGCGCCTTGTCTCAACACTGCTGTGGTGCTCTTCATTAAAATGCCTCTCTCCAGTGCTGCCTCTTCATTGTGCTGGGACAATCCGCCTTGTGGTGACCTGGGGGGACATCCCAGGGGACGGGGGGGCCTCAGCTGGGCTGGCTGCCAGGTCCTGCTGCCAGCTGGCACAGGGGAGAGGCTGGGGGGGTTCTGTGGGGTTGGGGTCCCTGGCTGGCTCCTGTGCTATGAGCTGGCAGTGGTGGGGGGCTCATGGTCTCCTCAGCTATCTGCTGGCCCTGGGGACCTCCAAGTGACCCCTGAGAGCCCCCAGTGTCCTGCCGAGATCCTGCTGCAGACGGGCTGGACGTGGTGTCATGCTGCTGCTGGCACGGAGCCACTCTCTGTGCTGCTCTCTGCAGAGCTGGGAGGGGGTCCTGGGCGGGGGGGACCCTCCCCAGGAGGAGCCTCTGGGCAGGGCAGCGACTCCTTCCCGTAAGTGCCGCCCTGGCTGCCCGGAAAGGGGGGGTTCGGGGGGGGTTGCAGTGCCCGCTGTCCTGCGCTGCCCCGCGCATGGCAGCTCCCGCAGAGCCGAGTCACGGCGGCCCCGACAGAAAGGGAGGGGGGTGGGAGAGAGGGGCATCCCCTCCCTGGATGCTGAACCCCCGGGCACAATGGAACCCAGCTCTGCATCCCAGCTGGGGGGTTTGTACCCCCATTTTACCTGAGGGAGACCCCATAAGAGTCTCTCTCCTTCTGACCGAGCAGGGGGGGTTCTGTGTGTCCCTCGGATCCTCTCCCTCTTGTCCCTGGTCCTGCTGGTTCCTCTGCCTGCACTCCCCCAGCCCCTCACCTTGCATCCCTTGGGGGTCCCCAAACCCCTCTGAAGGGGAATTCCTGCAGCCCCACATCCTGCAGCCCCCACCTCTCATCCCTTGGGAGTTCCCGAGCCCCCCTAAATGGGAATTCCTGCAGCCCCACATCCCTTGGGGATCCCCGATTCCCCCTTAAAGGGAATTCCTGCAGCCCCACATCCTGCAGCCCCCGCCCCTCATCCCTTGGGGGTCCCTGAGCCCCCTAAAGGGAATTCCTGCACCCCACATCCCTTGGGGATTCCCGATTCCCCCTTAAAGGGAATTCCTGCAGCCCCACATCCTGCAGCCCCCTCTTCTCATCCCAAGGGGCATCCCCGACCACCCCCATCCCCTTTCCCCGCCCCCTCCAGGGCACATCCGCAGCCCCCGATCCTCCCTCCGGCCGGGAGACCCCTCCCCTCTCTCCGTGTCCGGTACCCCCGGGTCCCCCCGGCGGGGCGGAGCCGCTGCCCGCTATAAACGGCCGCTACCGGCAGCCAGCGCCCTCCCGGTGCCACCATGAGCCGCCGTGACCGCGACCCCGCGATGCCGCCGCCGCTCTCCGTGGCCCCGGAGCGGTTGGCGGCGGCGGCGGCAGCGCGGGGAGCGGAGCGGGAGGAGCTGGCGGCGCTGAACGATCGTTTCGCCGCTTTCCTGGAGCGGGTGCGGGCGCTGGAACGGCAGAACGGGACCCTCCGAGCCGCCCTGGGCCGCGCCACCGCCGCCAGCGGGCCCCGCACCGGGCTGGTGCAGGGCGAGCTGCGGGGGCTGCGGGAGCGGCTGCAGCGCCTCGGCCGCGACCGGGACCGGCTGCAGGCGGAGCGGGACGGGCTCGCCACAGACCTGGCGGCGCTGAGGCAGCGGTGGGCACGGCGGTGGGACCGGGGGAGGCAGCGGGATGGGGAGAGAGGATGGGCCGGGATGAGGGATGGGGAGTGGAGGTGTGCTGGGGACCGGGGGATGGACTGGGATGGACTGGGATGGGAGATGGACTGGGATGAACTGGGATGGACTGGGATGGGAGATGAACTGGGATGAGGGACGGACTGGGATGAGGAGGATGGACTGGGATGGACTGGGATGAGGGATGAACTGGGACGGACTGGGATGGACTGGGATGGGAGATGGACCGGGATCAGGGATGGACTGGAATGAGGGATGAATTTGGATGGGGGGATGGACTGGAATGAGGGGTGAACTAGGATGGGGGATGAACTGGGAAGGACTGGGAGGAGGGATGGTCTGGGATGAGAGATGAACTGGGATGTGGGATGAATTTGGATGAGGGATGAACTGGGATGAAGGATGAGTTTGGATGAGGGATGAGCTGCAATGGGAACCGGGGGTGTGGCAGGATGAGTTATGCATGGGATGGAGCCTGGGGAATGTGCCAGAGAGGGACCGGCATGAGGAATGTGATGGGATGAGGCTTTGCACCAGGATGGGGAGCTGAGGATGCAGCGGGATGGGGATGGGGGAGCCCCGGGGAAGTCGGGGGAGGGACTGGTGAATGTCGGGGGAAGGGGATCCCTGGGAAGGGATACTGGGAAAGGCACCCGGGACGCACGGAGGGCACTGGGAGGCACTGGGAGATGTGGGCTCTGCGGAAGGGCGGGGCACTGGGAGGGGCAGGACAAGGGTGGGGACACTGGCAGGGGATTGCTGCGTCCCCGTTCGCGTCCGCGGTGTGAGCAACAGGAGGAGGGGTCTGCACCCCCGTCCCCGCCTCCCTCTCATCCCTCGCTGTCCCCAGGCTGGAGGACGAGACGCAGAAGCGTGAGGATGCCGAGAAGAGCCTGGTGCTGTTCCGCAAGGTGAGGGGACTGGCGGGCCCGTGTCCCCATGCAGAACCGGTGATCCGTGGGTGGAGGGGACTGAGAATGGTGGGGACTGGGAATAATCCAAATTCTGGGCTCGCAGGAGGTGCTGGTGCATGAATGGCACCGAGCAGTGCAGGGGGGCCAGGATGGGACCCCCAGGGCTGAGCACACTGGTAACCCCAGTCTGGTCCCTCCACACCTCCCTGTTCAGCTCCTGGGTTTTGGGGAGATGCTGGGTCACCCCTGAGCGAGCCAGGGCACAACCTGGGTTTTGAGGGGCTCAGCCTGTGCTCACCTCGTTATTGCTCAGTCCCTCCGTGGATTTGGGCAGGATGGGACCCCCAGAGCTGAGCATCCACTGTGTCCGTGGTACCCCCAGGGCTGAGCACACCGGTAGCCCCAGTCTGGTCCTTCCACAGCTCCTGGATGTCTCCAGCTGGAGTTTGGAGTGATGCTGGGTCAGCCCTGCACAAGCCAGGGCAAAACTAAAGTTTGGGGGGGCTGAGCCTGTGCTCACCGTGTCATTGCTCAGTCCCTCCGTGGGTTTGGACAGGATGGGACCCCCAGAACTGAGCACACCGGTAGCCCCAGTCTGGTCCCTCCACAGCTCCTGGGTGTCTCCAGCTGGAGTTTGGGGCGATGCTGGGTCAGCCCTGCACAAAACTAGAGTTTGGGGGGCTGAGCCCTGTGCCCAGCACCACCATCACCACCCCGGGGAGGGGCTCCAGGATCATCCCCTCCACGCTGCCCTGCAGCTCATCCCAACCTCTCCCACAGGACGTGGACCACGCCACGCTGTCCCGCCTGGAGCTGGAGCGCAAGGTGGAGCTGCTGATGGACGAGATCGGCTTCCTCAAGAAGCTGCACGAGGAGGTGGGGCCGGGGCGGGATGGGGCGGGCAGGGGGGGCACAGATCAGGTCCTTGTGATGCCCCTGTGCCCCTGCAGGAGCTGCGGGACCTGGAGGTGAGCGGCCCGAGCCCGGCGGGGCTGCCCGAGGTTGAGATGTGCAAACCGGAGCTGACGGCGGCGCTGCGGGAGATCCGCACCCAGTACGAGAGCATCGCTGTCAAAAACCTGCAGGAAGCCGAGGAATGGTACAAATCAAAGGTACCCGAGGCTGGGGAGGGATTTAGGGGCGGCTGAGCCCTCCCAGAGCCCTGATTTCCCCTGCTCGTGCAGTTTGCCGACCTCTCGGATGCAGCAAACCGCAACCACGAGGCGCTGCGCCTGGCCAAGCAGGAGATGAACGAGTCCCGCCGGCAGATCCAGAGCCTGACCTGCGAGGTGGACGGGCTGAAGGGCGTGGTGAGAGCCGGGGAGCGTTCGGGGGCGTGCAAAAACCCAGAGCCCATCCCGGCCCTTTGCAGCCCTTTGTGTCCCGGCAGAACGAGGCGCTGCAGCGGCAGATGCGGGAGATGGAGGATGAGTTTGGCGAGGAGATCGGGAACTACCAGGATGTGGTGGGGAGGCTGGAGCAGGAGATCCAGCAGATGAAGGAGGAGATGGCACGGCACCTGCGCGAGTACCAGGACCTGCTGAACGTCAAGATGGCCCTGGACATCGAGATTGCCACCTACAGAAAGCTGCTGGAGGGCGAGGAGAGCCGGTGAGGGCAGCGCAGTGTCCCCACTGCCCCGGGGGATGTCCCCTGTGTTGAGTCATCTCGGTTATTGTGGGATTCTCCCGGGAGGAGGCAGCTCCAGGCCTTGTTCCCACAGGAAAACAAGAGGTTCCCATGGGAGCTGAGATAAAAGCAAGGCCAGGGGATGGTGGGGGAGCTGCCTCAGGCTCTGCTCGGGGTGCCAGCCTGGCAGCCCACGGGCACAGCCCCCAGCCTGGCAGCCCATGGGCACAGCTGATCTGGGGTGTGGGTCACAGACTCGAGGGCGTGGGAGGGTCCCTGGCAATCCCCAGGAGTCCCAGCCCCTCCTCATCCTCCACTTCCCCCCAGGATCACCATCCCACTGCACCCCAGCAGCCCCTTCAGCATGAGGAGCTCAGGTGAGCCACAAGCTGGGGGTCCCCCACTATGCCTGGGGGTCTTTCCTTGGGGGTAAAGACTCCAGGTGGGTGTGGGTGGGTGTCTGGGAGGGCACAGGGTGCTGATGGCCCCTCTGTGCCCAGTGCTGGAGCCTCAGCCCGCAGAGAGCCCGGCCCGCAGGATGGTGCTCATCAAAACCATCGAGACACGGGATGGGCAGGTGAGAACTGGGGGTGCCCTGCCTGGGAGCCCAACCCTGCCTTGGGACTGATCCCCAAATTCTCCTCTTGCAGCAAGTGGTAACAGAGTCGCACAAGGAGCGAGCGGGGAAGTGACAAAAGGAGAGGCTGCGATGGCCCCGACCCCACGGGAGGGGTTTGCCAGACCCTGCTGAGTCCTGTGTGGGGCAGGGGCAGAGCCGGGGGGCTGGGAGTGCCCCAATTGCTATTCCTGCTGTCAGTACCACGGCACAACGCCGTGGGGTGTCCCTGTGCCTTTGCAGTGTGTCCCTGTGCCTTGTCCCCCCTCTATTTATCGCTATTTATTGCCTATTTATTACTGTCCCAACCACAACCCCAGCTGTATTTGATATCGAGTGTTCCCCACGCTGCCCTGAGGCCGAGGGGGTCCCGGCTTCTCCCTCCTGTCACCACAGCTGGCGCTGCTGTCCCCAAGGCTGGCGGGTCCGGTGACATCCAAGTGCTGTCCCCTGCGGTGTCACTGTCATGGGGAGTGGGACACAAAGGAAATCTGTGTCCCCAGGGCCCCTCTCCATGTCACAAGTGCCACTCTGGGGGTCTCACCTCCCCTCTCGTTGCTGCAACAAGCACCGGCTGCCCCAGGGTTGGTGGCTCCGGTGACATCCAAGCGCTGTCCCCTCTGGTGTCACTGCCATGAGGAGTGGGACAGAAAGGAAGCAGCGCCCGGCTGAGGGGGAATCTGTGTCCCCAGGGCCCCTCTCCATGTCACAAGTGCCACTCTGGGGGTCTCACCTCCCCTCCCGTCACTGCAACAAGCACTGGTTACCCCGGGGTTGGCGGCTCCGGTGACATTGAAGCGCTGTCCCCTCTGGTGTCACTGCCATGAGGAGTGAGACAGAAAGGGAAGCAGTGGCCGGCTGAGGGGGAATCTGCGTCTCCAGGGTCCCTCTCCATGCCACGACTGCCACTCTGGGGGTCTCACCTTCCCTCTCGTCACTGCAACAAGCACCGGTTACCCCGGGGTTGGCGGTTCTGGTGACATTGAAGCGCTGTCCCCTGTGGTGTCACCGCCTCAGGGAAGGAGCCTCAACCCCTGAACTCTGAATCCCCGGGGCTCCCGCTCCTTCCCGGGACCCCGCGACTTCCACACACGCCCGGTGCCCGCTCCAGACCCGCGGAATCTCCGTCCGGGGCTCCCGGGGCACCGCAGGACCGGGCCCGGCACCGCCGCGCTCGTTCCTCACCGGCACCGCCAGAGGGCGCCACCGGCCCGGCCCGATCGCTGCCGCGGGTTAATTCCGCGTTAATTGCGTGTTAATTACGGGTTAATTACAGCGTGACAAGGCTCTGCGTGCGCGGGGAAACACCCTGATTTCTATAATTGCGTTAAGGGGTTTTTTTGCATGGTTAATTGAGTTCAACGAAATTATGCAAAATTGCGTTAATGAAAGATTTGCTTATTCGTTTTGTTATTTTACGCAATTTTTTGCAGTATTTCATTATATTCAGCACTTTTTTGCGCCGCTGATTGAATTATTTTAAGCAAATTATGCATAACTGCGTTATTCAAACAAATCTTGCACACATAATTGTCTTATTTTAAGCAAATGCTGCATCATTGCATTTTAAGCATTTTTTTGCATCATCAATTGCGTTATTTTAAGTACCTTTTTGCATTATTGTGTTATAGCAAATCATACAAAACTGCATAATTTCATGAAATTTCGGCATAATTAATTGCATTATTTTATGCAATCTTTGCACCATTAATTACACGAACAAAACAATATAAAATCGCATTAATTTAACCTTTTTTCATGATTAATTACGTTACCTTAGCTAATTTTTCCGCATGAAAATAGAATTATTTTAACCTATTTTTTTGCATAATTAACAGCATCATTTTAAGCCGTTTGCATTATTTGAAGCGCTAATTGCAATCTGGGCCACGGCAACACCTCAGGAACAACTCGGGATCCCTGCCCGAGGGTGGTGAAGCTGCTGCCGGGAGGTTTTGGTCACAGGGGACCAAGGACGAGCGCCTGGCAGGGGTGACAAACACCTGGCAGAGGTGACAAATACCTGGCAGAGGTGACAAACACCTGGCAGAGGTGACAAATACCTGGCAGAGGTGACAAACACCTGGCAGAGGTGACAAATACCTGGCAGGGGTGACAAACACTTGGCAGAGGTGACAAACACACGGCCACAGTCCCCTGAGAAAGGGTTTAATGAGGGGAGGGGGCGGCACTGCTGGTGCTCTCACAGAAGGGAGGTTCAGGGGGACAGACAGACAGACAGACAGGTATGAACACTATGTACAGGCACCCCCCCGGCCCCACATCTGGGGAACCACCCCCGGAGCGGGGCTGGGGGCGCTTGCAGTCCTGACAGACCGGGATTTGGGGCGGGGGGCACTGGGAGGGCCCACGGGGCGGGGGCTCTTTGGTTTCGGCGTTAAGGCTGCGCTGGTGAGGTGGAGGGCGGGGGGCTCATCCCAAGCGGGGACACCCCAATAAAGGCCCAGTAAAACCAGTTCCCCGCTCCAGAGGTCACCTGGAGGGTTGGGGCTGTGTCCTGGACCCCTCCTGAACGAGGGTGACTCCGGGGGGGATCCCCCGCGTCCCCCCAGGCACAAACGCTGGGCGTGAGGAGGATTCCCAGCCCCGGGCCCACCTGAGGGCAGGTACCCCCCGTTAGGACAGCGAGTTGAGGAAGTGACTCTCCCCTGCCAGCGTGCTCAGCATGGAGCTCATGTCCCCCACTGCCATGTTGGCACCCCCATGCGAGGGCACCAGGAGCCCCCCGGCCGGGCTGGGGGGTCCGGGCAGCGCCGGGGGGGTCTCCACGTCCTCCACAATGGCAGCAAAGTCAAGGTGCGTGTTCTCCAGGTCCAGCGAGTCCAGGCTGTTGGCCACCTGCTCCCCAGAGTCCAGGTAGTAGCAGGAGGTGCCCTTGAGTCCCTCGGGGCCGTAGTGCCCGCAGCTCGCTGCCCCCTGCCCCAGCAGCTTGTGCCCGCCTTTGCCCCCCTGCCCTGGGTAGTACAGGGGGAGGTTCCCGGGGCCCTCGGGCACGGGGCGGGCGGGGGGCAGGCGGGGCAGGCGCCGGGCACCGGTGTCCATCCCGTCGTAGCCGTGCCCAGGCTGTGCCAGGCTGTTCGGGTAGCTCAGGCTGGCTTGGTGAGCCGGTTTTGGGCCACTTGGAGGGTGCGGGACCATCTCGGGGTTGAAGCAGGGCGGGCTCAGGAGGTGCTGGGGCTCCGCCAGGCTCTGCAGGTGATCGGCTTTGGGCTGGTAACTGCAGTACCTGGGGCTGAGGTACGGCGGCGGGGCTGGCACGGCCTGGCACTGCCCGGGCTCGCTGCCCAGCCCCACGCCGGCCACGCTGCCCTTGCAGGGGGGCTGCTGCTCCCCCCACATCAGCGCCTGCTGCGCCTCCACGTAGCTCCGGACCATCACCTCTTTGGTGTGCAGGGTGGGCGTCTGGGCTCTGCGGGCACCCGGGCTGGCCATGCCCATGTACCCACCCTTGTGCGGGCCCCACAGGGGGGTACCCACCCTGCCCCACGTCCATGCTGTGCCCAAAGGCAGCGGGGGACGCTGAGGGCCCGGCCAGCTTGGTGCTGGGGCAGGGAGCGAGGGCGGGGCTCGGCGCTGGGTATCGCTGCTCGGATTTGATCTGGAGCCGGTTAAAACGATGCCCCCCCGGAAATTCTTGGTCCTGGCATGAGCTCACCAGCTTGGGATGCTGCCCACAGGCACTGGGGTGCGGGTACTCGATGTTTTGATGGGGACACTGTGGCCCAGACATGGTGGGAGCGCCCACACCTTGCCTGGAGCTCATGCCCAGCGTGCCCTGGGTGGGTCCATCCCAGGGCTCTGGCACGGCCCCGTTCCCAGCAGGCAAACTGGGGAAGCGCTGGTTCATCTGGCACTGCGGGAGGGAGAACTCAGGCTGCTGCAGCAGCCCCTCCTCCATGTCCCCATGTGCCCCCACCATGGTCCGGTGAGCGCCGTAGATGCCACCTTGGAGCTCCACGCCAGTGCCCTGGCACGGGAAGCTTTCCTCAGGATAACTCAGGTACTGCTCCATGTCCAGCAGGCCGGATTCAGGGCCAGGGCCCCCCATGCCCTCCATGAAGACGTTCTCAGTGATGCTGGGGGGGCGTGGGGAGAAGCCGTGGCGCTGCAGGTTGGCCTCAGAGCCACCCAAGGGCTGCAGCACCGTCCTGCCCGCGCCTGGCACACTCACATTGCCCACACTCTTAAACCTCTGCACCCTGGGCACGGCCGGAGGCTTGGCCACCGTCCGGGCAGGGTCACTCGCCCGTCGCACGCCGTGTCGTGGCACCATGTGAGCGGGCACGCTGCCTGGGTAACCGGGCTGCTCATTGGAGCTGTTCCTTCTCACCAAGCCGTTGGCGATGCAGCGAGGCCCGGCGGGCACGGGGTAACCCCCGGGTGTGCCACCGTGCCCAGCCGGTGCCACCTGCTCCACGCTGGGCAGCGGGGTGGGCGGGGGGCCGCCCGTGGCCGCGGCGTACTTGGCCTTGAGGCGGTACCGCTGCGCCGGGGTCAGGCTGCCCACCCCCGGCAGCCCCCCGGCATCACCGGAGCGCCGCGGCCCGTCCGGAGAGGCGGCGCCGTAACCGTCCACCGGGCACTGCCCGCCGGGCACGGCCGGGGCGTCACCGCCCGGGCACAGGTACGGGGACACCAGGGAGGAGCGGCGGCTCACGGTGTAGGCAGAGCTGACGGTGCTGGTGCCGCTGCTGCGGCGCTCGCCCGGCGCCGCCAGGCCCAGCTCGGCCGCCGACAGCTCGGCGATGCGGCGGTGAGAGGGCACCTCCCCGGGCAGGCCTGCGGGAGAGAGGTGTCACGGTCATGTTTTCTGAAAAAATTTCTGTCACAGTCATGTTTTCTGAAAAATTTTCTGTCACGGTCATGTTTTCTGAAAAATGTTCTGTCCTGGCCATGTTTTCTGAAAAATTTTGTGTCACGGTCATGTTTTCTGAAAAATTTTGTGTCTCGGCCATGTTTTCTGAAAAATTTTGTGTCACAGTCATGTTTACAGAAAAACTTTCTGTCACAGTCATGTTTTCTGAAAAACTTTCTGTCCCGGCCATGTTTTCTGAATAATTTTCTGTCACGGTCATGTTTTCTGAGAAATCCTCTTTGCCCAGGATTCTTCTCCTGGGAAGTGAGAAGGCTCAGAGAAAAAGGAGAACAATTATGATCTGATTTGCTTCTCCTGTGTTTTGCTGCTTTGGACATTGTTTACCAACAATTACCAATCTCAGATTTCAAGCATTCCTACCCAGATATAATCCAGAGGTTTTGAGGCACCAGCATGGTTTCTCCACAGGATTCCCCAGAGGAACAGCAGCTGTCTCTCCTTCCACTGGATCTCCAGAAGAAGAATCCATCCTTTCCTACAGGATCCCTGCTCCAGCAGAGCCACCCCTGACACTGCAGGAGGGCTGAGCCACAATTCCAACTGGACTGACACCAACACCCTGACCCACAGGGTGCCAGGTTGAGTTCTGACTCTGTCAGTGCTGTTCCAGTTCACTGCATTGTTTATTTTATCCTTTATTTTTTTCTTTTCTCTGTTAAAGAACTGTTATTTCCTGCTCCCATATTTTTGCCTGAGAGCCCCTTAATTTCAAATTTATACCAATTCAGAGGGGTGAGGATGGTTTACATTCTCCATTTCAGGGGAGGCTCCTGCCTTCCTCAGCACACTCCCATCTTTCCAAACCAAGACATTCCAACACCAGCAAGGTGTGGAAACCTCTGGCTGCCACCCAGATCCCTGCCCACACCTCCCAGGGGCCAGACCCCACACCCCGGGGGCAGAGGCACCCCAATCTCACCGGCTCCAGGGATGGGGGGCAGGTTCAGCCCCTTGGAAGCCGCCGGTTTCCTCAGCTGCTTCAGCTTGTCGATGCGCAGGTTCTCCAGTTTGTGCAGGGCCATGAGCCCCGAGGTGCCCATGGGCTCCCCGGGCACCACGTCCTCCAGCGTGGACAGGTCCTCGTAGCTGCCGCCGGCGTTTCCTGCCATCTCCACGCCGCTGTCGTTGTTGGTGGTGCTGCCCAGGGGCGAGTGGTCGCTGCTGCACGAGGATTGCCCGCCTGGGCTGGGCTGGGGCTTCTGGGGAGAAGCAGAGCACGGCCAAGGGGGTCAAGCACCAAGGATGTGAGAACTCAGAACATCCCTCTGGCTGGCCAGGACCCTGCCAGGGGGCTCAGGAGCCCTGGCACAGAGCCCAAAACACCCCTGGGTTTGATTATGACCCGTGGAGCAAATGACCAAGCTTATATGAAGATCAGCGAGCCACAACAGTTTAGGTAGAATAATAGTGAAGTTATCACGGGGTGGAAAAGTAGATTTTGGGTTTTTTGGTATGGGGGTTCAGGAGGGAAGACGGAGGGAACTGGGCATGTCCAGCCTTTCTCCTCCTTCTTCTTCTTGGCCTCCATCTTCTGCTGTGATGGTGGCACTTTTGGGTTGGTTTAGAGTAGAAGCTCAGTGTCTGACACAGGTGATAGGTATTGGAAAATTATTGTACATAAAGTACAGACAGTTTTTAGTATAAAAAACTAACACCACCGCAAGGGCTGGAAACAATTCCAGCTTTGTGTGAGGAGTTACAAGCCACAAGAGTTTGAGTAGAATGATAGTGAATTAATCACTGGGTGGAAATGTAGAATTTTGGGGATTTAGAATGGGGGTTCAGGAGGCAAGATGGAGGAATCTGGGGGTGTCCAGCCTTTCCCCTTCTTCTTCTTGGCCTCCATCTTCTGCTGTGATGGTGGCACTTTGGGATTGGTATAGGATAGAAGCTCACTGTCTAACACAGGTGATAGGTATTGGGAATTAATTGCAAATATTGTAAATGTAGTTTTTAGTATAAAGACCTAACACTGCCCTGGGGGCAGGCAGAGTGCCTGGAACTGTGCTGCTGAATGGACCTCAGCAGGGCAGGAGAAAATGTTTTATAAATAAGATACAATAAAAAACCTTGAGACCAAGAACTGAAGAGCCCTGACTCCTTCTTCAAGTGCTGGGATGGGAAAAGAGACTTTGGAACTTTTCTTGGGGTCACTCTGATAAGCTGGAGATCCCAACACCAGGACACACTTGGAATCACCACGAAGGTTGGAAAAGCCTCTGAGATCACTGAGTCCAACTATTAACCCAACGCTAATGTCACAGAGATATTTTATGAAAAATCCTCTCGTTAGGATCTTTTCTCCTGAGAAGCTGAAAGGCCTCAGAAATGAAATGTAAACAATAATTATCTGCTGTTGTGGAATGCAACAGGTGGATCTGTGATTGGTCTCATGAGGTTGTTTTTAATTAATGGCAAATCACAGTCAGATTGCTCAGACTTTCTGGTCAGGCACAAGATTTTATTGTAATTTCCTTTCTATTCTTAGCTGCCTTCTGATGAAATCCTTTCTTCTATTCTTTAGTAAGTTTTAATATATAATTTTCTTTTAATATTAATTTTCTTTTAATATCTAATTTTCTTTTAATATAATATATATCATAAAATAATAAATCAGCCTTTCTGAAACATGGAGTCAAGATTCTCATCTCTTCCCTCATCCTGGGACCCCTGTGACCACCACCACACACTGCCATGTTGGGGTAGGACACACTTGGCATCACCATGAAAGGTGGAAAACCCTCTGAGATCACTGATTCCAACAATTAACCCAACACTGCCATGTTCACCACTAACCACATCCCCAAGTGCCACATCCCAGAATTTTTGGGACGCTTCACCAAAAAGGGATGGTGATTCCATAGGGCAGCGCCTGACAACAAAGAAATTTTCCCTAATATCCAATATCTACTATTAGATATCTAATATCCTAATATTAGATATCCTATTAAATATCCTAATATTAGATATCCTATTAGATATCCTAATATTAGATATCCTAATATCTAAGCCTCTCCTGGAACATCTTGAGGCTGATTTCTCCTGTCCCCCACCACCAAACCCTCCATCCTCCATCAGCCCCTCACTCACCAAGGCCAGCTCGGGCACCAGGAGTTTCCCGTCGTCCTTCCGAGCCTCGCTGGGGCCGTTTGCCTCCTTCTCCTGCTTCAGATCCGGGGGGGCACCGGGGGTGGGCAGTGCCCGGCCCGGCCCCACGTCCCCCCGGTGCTTTTTGGTGACGTGGGCGTCGGGGCCGTGCACGGTCTTGACGTGTTTGCGCAGCGAGCTGGGGTCCGTGTAGCGCTTGGTGCAGCCGGGGATCTTGCACACGTAGGGCTTCTGCAGGGAGCAGGGAGGGGGAGACAGCTCCAGCTGCAGCCCCCTCCCCAAAATTAACCCGCCTTGGCACCCTCTGCAGAGAGCTGAGGGTGGCATCAAAGTGGGCGAGACCCATGGAGGGCGCACGGTGAGCTCAGGATGGGAGAGGAAGGAGGGAACTGCCCAGGAGTGGGGTAAAGGGGTCCCAGGAGGATTCGATGGGCACAGAGGAGGGAGGCTGTCAGCTCCAAGTGCAGACCCCTCCTCAAAAATAAACCCCCCTTGGCACCCTCTGCAGAGAGCTGAGGGTGGCACAGAAACGGGTGAGTCCCCATGGAGGGTGCACGGTGGGCTCAGGATGGCAGAGGAAGGAGAGAACCCTCCAGGAGTGGGGTAAAGAGATCCCAGAGGGATCTTATGGGCATGGAGGGAGGCTGTCAGCTCCAAGTACAGCCCCCTCCCCAAAAATAAACCCCCCTTGAAACCTTGTGCAGAGAGCTGAGGGCGGCATCAAAGTGGGTGAGAATCCTTGGAGGGCACACGGTGGGCTCAGGATGGCAGAGGAAGGAGGAAGAGGGGTAAAGGGATTCCAGGGTGGTGAAGAAGATATTTAAGTCAGGAAAAGAGGGAGCTGGGGCAATGCCCAGGGGTGTGAGGAGCTCTCAGAGGGCAGCAGTGACCCAGGAGGGGCCGTACCTCGTTGGAGTGGGTGCGGTTCTGGTGCTTGGACTGCCCCAAAAATGAACCTCCCTTGGCACCCTCTGCAGAGAGCTGAGGGTGGCATCAAAGCGGGTGAGACCCATGGAGGGTGCACGGTGAGCTCAGGATGGCAGAGGAAGGAGGGAACTGCCCAGGAGTGGGGTAAAGGGATCCCAAGGGGAATGCAGGTGGTGAAGGAGATATTTAAAGCAGAAAAAGAGGGAGTTTGGGCACACAGGGGCAATGCCCAGGGTGTGAGGAGCTCTCAGAGGGCAGTAATGATACAGGAGCACACAGTGGGGCCGTACCTCATTGGAGTGGGTGCGGTTTTGGTGCCATGGAGGAGGGAGGCTGTCATCTCCAATTACAGCCCCCTCCCCAAAAATGAACCCCCCTTGGCACCCTCTGCAGAGAGCTGAGGGTGGCACAGAAACGGGTGAGTCCCCATGGAGGGTGCACGGTGGGCTCAGGATGGCAGAGGAAGGAGAGAACCCTCCAGGAGTGGGGTAAAGACATCCCAGGAGGATTTGATGGGCACGGAGGAGGGAGGCTGTCAGCTCCAAGTGCAGCCCCCTCCCCAAAAATAACCCCCCTTGGCACCATCTGCAGAGAGCTGAGGGTGGCATCAAAGTGGGTGAGACCCATGGAGGGTGCACGGTGGGCACCGGGGTGAGCTCAGGATGGCAGAGGAAGGAGGAACTGCCCAGGAATGGGGTAAAGGGGTCCCAAGGGGACCTGATGGGCACGGAGGAGGGAGGGTGTCAGCTCCAAGTGCAGACCCCTCCCCAAAAATAAACCCCCCTTGGCACCCTCTGCAGAGAGCTGAGGGTGGCATCAAAGTGGTTGAACCACCTTGGAGGGTGCACGGTGGGCTCACGATGGCAGAGGAAGGAGGGAACTGCCCAGGAGTGGGGTAAAGAGATCCCAGGGGGATCTTATGGGCATGGAGGGAGGCTGTCAGCTCCAAGTACAGCCCCCTCCCCAAAAATGAACCCCCCTTGGCACCGTCTGCAGAGAGCTGAGGGTGGCATCAAAGTGGGCGAGACCCATGGAGGGCGCACGGTGGGCTCAGGATGGCAGAGGAAGGAGGAAGAGGGGTAAATGGATTCCAGGGTGGTGAAGGAGACATTTAAAGCAGGAAGAGAGGGAGTTTGGGCACACAGGGGCGATGCCCAGGGGTGTGAGGAGCTCTCAGAGGGCAGCAACGACCCAGGAGCACACGGGAGGGCCGTACCTCATTGGAGTGGGTGCGGTTCTGCTGCTTGGCCCACCCCAAAAAACAGTGGACACAGAGAAGGGAGGCTGTCAGCTCCAACTGCAGCCCCCTCCCCAAAAATGAACCCCCCTTGGCACCCTCTGCAGAGAGCTGAGGGTGGCATCAAAGTGGTTGAGCCACCTTGGAGGGCGCACGGTGGGTTCAGGATGGCAGAGGAAGGAGGGAACTGCCCAGGAGTGGGGTAAAGGGATCCCAAGGGGAATGCAGGTGATGAAGGAGACATTTAAAGCAGGAAAAGAGGGAGTTTGGGCACTCAGGGGCAATGCCCAGGGGTGTGAGGAGCTCTCAGAGGGCAGCAACGACCCAGGAGCACACGGTGGGGCTGTACCTCATTGGAGTGGGTGCGGTTTTGGTGCCACGGAGGAGGGAGGGTGTCAGCTCCAACTGCAGCCCCCTCCCCAAAAATAACCCCCCCTTGGCACCCTCTGCAGAGAGATGAGGGTGGCATCAAAGCGGGTGAGACCCATGGAGGGCGCACGGTGAGCTCAGGATGGCAGAGGAAGGAGGGAACTGCCCAGGAGTGGGGTAAAGGGAATGCAGGTGATGAAGGAAGTATTTAAATCAGGAAAAGAGGGAGCTGGGGCAATTCCCAGGGGTGTGAGGAGCTCTCCGAGGGCAGCAGTGCCCCAGGTGGGCCGTACCTCGTTGGAGTGGGTGCGGTTCTGGTGCTTGGCGCGGTCGGAGGCGTTGGAGAAGGCCTTGTTGCAGCCCTCGTGCTCACACACGTACGGCTTCTCCCCCGTGTGCGAGCGCAGGTGCGTCTTGAGGTTCTCCAGGCGGGAATAGGCCTTGGTGCAGCCCTCAAACTGCGGCACGGCAGGGAGGGACTGTCACACGCTGCCACCAGGCTTGGAGCATGTGTGACACATCCCACAGCTCATGTGTGACACATCCCACAGCTCATGTGTGACACATCCCACAGCCCACGTGTGACACATCCCACAGCTCACGTGTGACACATCCCACAGCTCACATGTGACACATCTCACGTCCCACAGCCCACATGTGACACATCCCACAGCTCACATGTGACACATCTCACGTTCCACATGTGACACGTCCCACAGCCCACATGTGACACATCTCACGTCCCACAGCCCACATGTGACACATCCCACAGCTCACATGTGACACATCTCACGTTCCACATGTGACACGTCCCACAGCCCACGTGTGACACATCCCACATGTGACACATCTCACATCCCACAGCCCACGTGTGACACGTCTCACAGCCCACATGTGACACATCTCATGTCCCACATGTGACACATCTCACTTCCCACAGCCCACATGTGACACATCTCACGTCTTTATTTCAGGGGAAGCTCCTGTCTTGCTCAGCACACACCTCTCTTTTGAAACCAAGACAAACTGTTATTCCTGCTCCCATATCTGCCTGAGAGCCCCTTAATTTCAAATTTATAATTACAATTAATTAATTTCTAATTTATAATAATTCAGAGGGAGGGGGTTTGCAATTTCCATTTCAGTGCAGGCTCCTGCCTTCCTCAGCACACACCTCTCTTTCCAAACCAAGACAAACTTATTCCTGCTCCCATATCTTTGCCTAAAAGCCCCTTAATTTCAAATTTATAATTACAATTAATTAATTTCTAATTTATAATAATTCAGAGGGAGAGGGTTTACATTTTCCATTTCAGAGGTGGCTCCTGCCTCCTTTAGCACACACCTCTCTTTCCAAACCAAGACAAACTTATTCCTGCTCCCATATCTTTGCCTAAAAGCCCCTTAATTTAATATTTATAATAATTTGGAGGGAGGGGATTTGCATTTTCTGTTTCAGGGGAAGCTCCTGCCTTCCTTAGCAGATACCTGACTTTCAAACCAAGGCAAACTCTCATTCCTGCTCCCATATGTTTGCCTGAGACCTTCTTAATTTCAGATTTATAATAATTTGGAGGGAGGGGATTTGCATTTTCCATTTCAGGGGAAGCTCCTGCCTTCCTTAGCACACACCTGACTTTCAAACCAAGACAAACTGTTATTCCTGCTCCCATAAAGCCCCTTAATTTCAAATTTATAATAATTTGGAGGGAGGGGGTTTACATTTTCCATTTCAGAGGTGGCTCCTGTCTTGCTCAGCACACACCTCTCCTTCCAAACTGAGACTTCCCTCATTCCCCCAGCCCAGCCAGGATTTTGGGGGGAGTTTTTGGGCATCTCACCGTGCACTTGTGAGGTTTCTCCCCCGTGTGGCGCCTCAT
>WSPJ01000093.1:56801-77376 GCA_009764595.1 Geothlypis trichas
ACGAGCAGGCGAGGGGGAAATGCCCTCAGTGTGGTCCTGGGGGGCTGGGGGCACCCCAAGGACACAAACCGGGCGTTTGGAGGGTGCAGGAGTGCCAGTTCACTTTGGATTTAGAACTGAGAGATGTTTAATCCCCTCTGTGGATTCCCTTCTGCCCCATGGTGCCCCAAAACTTGGGCAGAGCAGGGGAAATGCCCTCAGCACGGTCCTGGGGGGCTGGAGGCACCCCAAGGACAGAACCTGATACTTGGAGGATGCAGGAGTGCCCTGAATGTGCTTTAGATTTGGAACTGAGAGATGTTTAACCCCTCTAGGGATCCTCTTCTGCCCCATGGTGCCCCAAAACCGGAGGCAGAGCAGGGGGCAATGCCCTCAGTATGGTCCAGGGGGGCTGGGGACACCCCAAAGACACAAACCTGGTGTTTGGAGGATGCAGGAGTGACACTCCACTTTGAATTTAGAACTGAGAGATGTTTAATCCCCTCTATGGATTCCCCCCTGCCCCATGGTGCCCCAAAACTGGGGGCAGAGCAGGAGCACAGCCCTCAGCAAGGTTTTGGGGGGCTGGAGGTACCCCAAGGACAGAAATCGGTCCTTGGAGGCTGCAGGAATGCCCCGAGTGTGCTTTAGATTTGGAACACGGAGATGTTTAACCCCTCTAAGGAATCCCCATGCCCCATGGTGCCCCAAAACCGGGGGCAGAGCAGGGGCACAGCCCTCAGTATGATCCAGGGGGGCTGGGGCACCCCAAGGACACAACCCGGGTGTTTGAAAGCTGCAGGAGTGCCCTGAATGTACTTTGGATTTGGAACTGAGAGATGTTTAACCCGTCTATGAAATGCCCCCTGCCCCATGGCGCCCCAAAACCGGAGGCAGAGAGGAGGGCACAGCCTTAACGCAAGATTTTGGGGGGCTGGAGACACCCCAAGGACACAAATCTGGTGTTTGGAGGATGCAGGAATGCCCTGAATGTGCTTTCGATTTGGAACACAGAGATGTTTAACCCCTCTAGGGATCCTCTTCTGCCCCATGGTGCCCCAAAATTGGGGGCAGAGCACGGGGCAATGCCCTCAGCACAGTCCTGGGGGGCTGGAGGCATCCCAAGGACACACACCCGGTGTTTGGAGGATGCAGGAGTGCCAGTTCACTTTAGATTTACAACTGAGAGATGTTTAACCCCCTCTGTGGAATACCCCCTGCCCCACAGCCCCCTAAAATCGGGGGCAGAGCAGGGGAAATGCCCTCAGTGTGGTCCAGGGGGGCTGGATGCACCCCAAGGACAAAACCTGATGCTTGGAGGATGCAGGAGTGCCCTGAATGTGCTTTAGATTTGGAACACAGAGATGTTTAACCCCTCTATGAAATCCCCCCTGCCCCATGGCGCCCCAAAACCGGGGGCAGAGCAGGGGCACAGCCCTCAGTGTGGTCCAGAGGGCTGGAGGCATCCTAAGGACACAACCCGGGTGTTTGGAGGCTGCAGGAGTGACAGTTCACTTTGAATTTAGAACTGAGAGATGTTTAACCCCTCTATGAAATGCCCCCTGCCCCATGGTGCCCCAAAACCGCGGGCAGAGCAGGGGCACAGCCTTAATGCAAGATTTTGGGGGGCTGGAGACACCCCAAGGACACAAATCTGGTGTTTGGAGGATGCAGGAATGCCCTGAATGTGCTTTAGATTTGGAACACAGAGATGTTTAACCCCTCTGTGGATTCCCCCCTGCCCCATGGCGCCCCAAAACCGGGGGCAGAGCAGGGGAAATGCCCTCAGTATGGTCCTGGGGGGCTGGAGACACCCCAAGAACACAAACCTGGTGTTTGGAGGGTGCAGGAGTGACAGTTCACTTTGGATTTAGAACTGAGAGATCTTTAACCCCTCTGTGGATTCCCCCCTGCCCCACAGCCCCCCAAAACCGGGGGCAGAGCAGGGGCACAGCCCTCAGTATGGTCCAGGGGGGCCGGGGGCACCCGAAGGACACAAACCTGGTGTTTGGAGGGTGCAGGAGTGCCCCGAGTGTGCCAGGCCACTTTGGATTTACAACTGAGTAATGTTTAACTCCTCTATGGATTCTCCCCTGCCCCATGGTGCTCCAAACCCAGGGGCAGAGCAGGGGGCACAGCCCTCAGTATGGTCCAGGGGGGCTGGAGACACCCCAAAGACACAAACCTGGTGTTTGGAGGGTGCAGGAGTGACACTTCACTTTAGATTTAGAACTGAGAGATGTTTAATCCCCTCTGTGGATTCCCCCCTGCCCCACAGCCCCCCAGACCCCAGACTCACCATCCCCGGGGTGCTCAGCTCCTGGTGCCAGCCCATACCCGCGGTGCCCGGGCTGGTGGCACACGGGGAAATCCAGCCCTGGAGGAGGGAGCAGAGCTGAGCTGGGGGTGGGACAGAGACCCCCGGAGCCCCCCTGACCTCGGGGGGGTCCATGGGGATCCTGGAGCCCCCACCTGGTGGTCCCAGAATGGGACTTCATGGTTCCCCATGACCCACCTGGTGGTCCCGGGGCTGCGGGGGCCGCTCCGTGCGGGGCGTGCAGGCAGCAGTGCTCGCTGTAGCCGGCGGCCGGGGGTCCAGAGGGGTCGAACATGTCGCGATAGGGCCCGGGGGTGGCTCAGGGCGACATCGGGGGGGTGGCGGGGCCCGGGGGGCGACACCGGGACCTGGAGGGGGGAGAGGGAGATGCTGGGTTCGGCCGCCAGGGGGCGCCAAAGAACGCGGGACCCCCCTGGTCGGGACTGGATTTAAACAAAAATCGGCGAAATTTGGGGATTTTGGGAAGAAATTCCTCCCTGGGAGGGTGGGGATGGCCTGGACCAGGGTGCCCTTGGAATCCTGGAAGTGTCCGAGGCCAGGTTGGAGCAACCTGGGGTAGTGGAAGATGTCCCTGCCTGTGTTGAGGAGTTGGAACGTGACTTTAAGGTTCCTCTGGAACCTGGATTTGAACTGAAATCGGCGAGATTTGGGGATATTTGGAAGAAATTTCTCTCTGTGAGGGTGGCACAGGGTGCCCCTGGAATTCTGGAAGTGTCCAAGGCCAGGTTGGAGGGGGCTTGGAGCAACCTGGGATAATGCAAGGTGTCCCTGCACATGGTGAGGGGTCAGAATGTGACTTTAAGTTTCCTTTGGAACCGGGATTTAAACAAAAACCAGTGAGATTTGGGGATATTGGGAAGAAATTCCTCCCTGTGAGTCCTGGAAGTGTCCAAGGCCAGGCTGGATGGGGCATGGAGCAACCTGGGAGAGCAGAAGGCGTCCCTGCCTATGGTGAGGAGGTGTCAGAACGTGACTTTAATGTTCCTTCCAGCCCAAACCATTCTGGAATTCTGGGATTCCATGAGATGGAACAGCGAGGCACAGCCGGAACCATTCCCGGGCCAGGGACCCGATCCGGCTCCCTCCCTCCTCCCTTCCCAGGGATCCTCCAGCATTCGCAGCTCCCACCCAGCCCCGCCCTGCCCGCGGGTCCCCGCCCTGCCCTGTCCCACCCTGCCCTGTCCCACCCTGCCCTGTCCCACCCCGCCCTGTCCCACCCTGCCCTGTCCCGCCCTGCCCGCGGGTCCCCGCCCTGCCCTGTCCCACCCCGCCCTGTCCCACCCTGCCCTGTCCCACCCTGCCCTGTCCCGCCCTGCCCTGTCCCGCCCTGCCCTGTCCCACCCTGCCCTGTCCCACCCTGCCCTGTCCCACCCTGCCCTGTCCCACCCACGCAGCCGCGGGCCCAGCCCAGCCCAGCCCCGATCGCTGCCTGGGGAGTCCCGCCCCCACCTGGGGCCACCCTTCTGTCCCCAAATCCACCTCAACCATCCTGTCCCCCCACTCCTGGTGCTTGTCCTGCCCCCCAACTCCATCTCTGTCCATTTCCACCATCCTGGGCCCATCCATTCCCACCCCCCTGGCCCCCAAAACCCCGAGGGTCACACGGACAGGAGCCAGTCTGGGGCCACCCTTCTGTCCCCAAATCCACCTCAGCCATCCTGTCCCCCCACTCCTGGTCCTTGTCCTGCCCCCCAATTCCATCTCCATCCAGGGACACGATCCTGGGCCCATCCATTCCCACCCCAAAACCCCGAGGGTGACACGGACAGGACCCAGTCCTGCCCCCACCTGGGGCCACCATTCTGTCCCCAAATCCTCCTCAGCCATCCTGTCCCCCCACTCCTGGTCCTTGTCCTGCCCCCCAACTCCATCTCTGTCCATTTCCACCATCCTGGACCCATCCATTGCCACCTCCCTGGTCCCCAAAACCCCGAGGGTGATACGGACAGGAGTGGGAGAATCCACCACATGAGGTCACCCTTCTGTCCCCAATCCTCGGGTCACCATCCTGTCCCCAAATCCACCTCAACCATCCTGTCCCCTCACTCCATTCCCACCACCCCTGGTCCCTGTCCTGGCCCCCAACTCCATCTCCATCCAGGGCCACCATCCTGGGCCCATCTACTGCCACCTCCCTGGTCCTCAAAACCCTGAGGGTGACATGGACAGGAGCAGGAGAAGCCACCACCCAGGGCCACCATTCTGTCCCCAAATCCACCTCAACCAACCCGTCCCCCCAACCCCTGGTGCTTGTCCTGCCCCCCAACTCCATTTCCATCCATTTCCACCATCCTGAGCCCATCCATTGCCACCCCACTGGTCCCCAAAACCCCGAGGGTGACATGGACAGGAGTGGGAGAAGCCACCACACAGGGCCACCCTTCCATCCCCAACCCCCGGGTCACCATCCTGTCCCCAAATCCACCTCAACCATCCTGTCCACCCACTGCATTCCCACCCCCTGGTCCCTGTCCTGCCCCCAACTCCATTTCCATTCAGGGCCACCATCCTGGGCCCATCTACTGCCACCTCCCTGGTCCTCAAAACCCTGACAGTGACATGGACAGGAGAGGGAGAAGCCACCACCCAGGGCCACCATTCTGTCCCCAAATCCACCTCAACCATCCTGTCCCCCCACTCCTGATCCTTGTCCTGCCCCCCAACTCCATCTCCTCCATCCTGAGCCCATCCATTCCCATCCCCTGGTCCCTGTCCTGCCCCAAAACCCCGAGGGTGACACGGACACCTCATGGGCGAAGCCACCCCAATCTGGGTGGCGCTGGGAACAGGGGGCTCCTTCCCCCCTTTGAACCGCGGGGAATCGCCCCAAACAAGGGGGTCCGGGGCAGTGCGAGCCCCTCACCCCGCTGGGAACAGCGCTGGGCCGGGTTTGGAGCCGGGAGGGGCTCGGGGGGCAGCGATTCTTCCGCATGAGTTGCCCCTTTGAAAGCTCGTCCAGGGGCTTTGTGAGCGTGTCAGGCAGGAAGAATGGACAGGGGGGGACAGAGGGACGGGCACAGGGGAGGGGGCTGCCCGGGAAGGTGGGGGAAATGGGGGGGAAAAGGGGGAAAATGAGGAGGAAAGAGGGGAGAGAAAGGGGGATCTCACCTGGGATTGAGCCTGGCAGGAGAATTTGGGGATTAACCCTGGGAAAAACTCTCACTTGCCAGGGTTAAAGAGGTTTGCAAACCCTTTTCCTAAAGTTTGTGGGGTTTTGGGGTGACCCCAGCCCAGGAAGGTGGGGGAAATGGGTGGAAAATGAGATGAGGAGGAAACAGGGGGATTTCACCTGTCCCATGGGCTGGGACCTTGGAAGAGAATTTGGGGATTAACTCAGGGGAATCTCCAACCTTTCCTCACCTGCCAGGGCTAAGGGGATTTGCAAACTCTTCTCCTAAAGTTTGTGGGGTTTTGGGGTGGAAATGGGGGGGAAAAAGGGGAAAAAGAGATGAGGAGGAAACAGGGGGGAGAGAAGGGGGATCTCACCTGTCCCCTGGGATTGAGCCTGGCAGGAGAATTTGGGGATTGACCCTGGGGAAAGTTTCCAACTTTCTTCACCTGCCAGGGCTAAGGGGATTTGCAAACCCTTTTGCTAAAGTTTGTGGGGTTTTGGGGTGGAAATGGGGGGAAAAAGGGGGAAAAAGAGATGAGGAGGAAAGAGGGGAGAGAAGGGGGATCTCACCTGGGATTGAGCCTGGCAGGAGAATTTGGGGATTGACCCCGGGGAAAGTTCCCAATTTTCCTCACCTGCCAGGGTTAAAGAGGTTTGCAAACCCTTTTCCTAAAGTTTGTGGGGTTTTGGGGTGGAAATGAAGGGAAAAAGGGGGAAAAAGAGATGAGGAGGAAAGAGGGGGGAGAGAAGGGGGAATCTCACCTGGGATTGAGCCTGGCAGGAGAATTTGGGGATTGACCCTGGGAAAAACTCTCAATTGCCAGGGTTAAAGAGGTTTGAAAACTCTTTTCCTAAAGTTTGTGGGGTTTTGGGGTGGAAATGAAGGGGAAAAGGGGGAAAAGAGATGAGGAGGAAACAGTGGGCAGAGAGCAGAGAAAGGGGATCTCACCTGGGATTGAGCCTGGCAGGAGAATTTGGGGATTGACCCCGGGGAAAGTTCCCAAATTTCCTCACCTGCCAGGGCTAAAGAGGTTTGCAAACCCTTTTCCTAAATTTGTAGGGTTTTGGGGTGACCCCAGCCCCCCAGCTCAGGTGTGTGTGCACACACAAACCAGCCCAGCAGAGAGGTTCACGTGTTTAGGTGAAAAATTCTGAAAATCTGACAAAAACCCTCATGTAATCTGCATTTATATACAAATTTTAAGGTAAAAAAAGCTGACTTTGAAATGGCACAGAACGAGACAAACGTTGTTAAAAAAGAAATAAAACTAGAAATAAGTTTCAACTGCTTAAAAACTCATTTTAAGCCAAGAAAGTATTTATAATATTGATAATTGATAATATTGATAATAATTAATTATAATTAATTAATATTAATGAAAGGTTTATAATTATTACATTGTAATTAAGAAATAATTAACTTGTGATTGTGATGGTGTGAATTAGAACAACTGTATTGCCTCACCCTTTACACAGGACTGAAAATGGAATAAAAGTTTTTAAAGTTGTCCCATCTTTAGGTCAGAAAAGAGCAAAATCCAACAAATGTGTACCTGGGAGGTGAAGGGGGCAAACCCTGACCTCCTCCTCCTCCTCAAAAGCATCACCTGAGAGCCCTGGTGAGCACAGATTCACACACCTGTGTGCCAGGTAAAGGTGCAGAACACACACAGAGCTCTGCAGAACACAAAAATCACATTTTGGGACAGGAGAGGTCTCAGAGCTCATCCTGTTCCACCTCCCACCACCCCTGGGTGCTCCAAACTGGGCTGGGACATTTCCAGGGTTCCACACACAGGTGTGCCCAGGGTGTCACTGCATGTAGGGACACACAGGTAGAGCACAGAACACACAGGTAGAGCACAGAACTCACAGGTACAGCACAGCTCACACTGTCCCCACCTCAGAACTGTCAGATTTTCACAGCACCTCCTTCCCCCAGGGCTGTGTCCCCCCTTTTTCCCCTTCCAGCACCCCCTGTGCCAGCCCTGGAGCACAGATTCACACACCTGTGTGCCAGGTACAGGTACAGAACACACACAGAGCTCTGCAGGCACAGGTGAAACACCCACAGCACACAAAAATCACATTTTGGGACAGGAGAGGTCTCAGAGCTCATCCTGTTCCACCTCCCACCAGCCCAGGGTGCTCCAAACTGGGCTGGGACATTTCCAGGGTTCCCCACACAGGTGTGCCCAGGGTGTCACTGCATGTAGGGACACACAGGTAGAGCACAGAGCACACAGGTAGAGCACAGAACACAGAGGTACAGCACAGAACTCACAGGTACAGCACAGCTCACACCATCCCCACCTCAGAACTGTCAGATTTTCACAGCACCTCCTTCCCCTGGGCTGTGTCCCCCCTTTTTCCCCTTCCAGCACCCCCTGTGCCAGCCCTGGAGCACAGATTCACACACCTGTGTGCCAGGTAAGGCTGAGAGAACACACACAGAGCTCTGCAGGAACACAAAAATCACATTTTGGGACAGGAGAGGTCTCAGAGCTCATCCTGTTCCATCTCTCACCAGCTCAGGGTGCTCCAAACTGGGCTGGGACATTTCCAGGGTTCCCCACACAGGTGTGCCCAGGGTGTCACTGCATGTAGGGACACACAGGTAGAGCACAGAATTCACAGGTAGAGCACAGAGCACACAGGTACAGCACAGCTCACACCATCCCCTGGATTTTCACAGCACCTCCCTTCCCCAGGGCTGTGTCCTCCCTTTTTCCCCTTCCAGAGTCCCCTGTGCCAGCCCTGGGTGTGCCAGGTGGGTGCCAGGTGGGTGCCAGGTGGGTGCCAGGTGCCATGTCCCCATCTCCCACATCCTCAGAGCACCAGCACATAACAAAGGGCATCTCCACCACCCCAAAACCACCCCAGAACCACCACAAACCCCCCCAAAACCCCCACTTAGACCCACAGGGCTCCACGGGGGCTTCACAACACCCGTTGCCCCCCAAATTTGAGGGGGGTGGATGAGGCTGGGGCTCCCTGGGAGCTCTTTGGGGCTCTCTGGGATCCTTTGGGGCTCTCTGGAAGCCTTTGGGAAGTGCTGGGAGCCCCAAAACCACCCCAAAACCACTACTCAGATCCACAGGGCTCCACGGGGGCTCCCCAAAATGCATTGGCCCCTGAGCCAAGGGGTCTGGATGGGTCTGGGGCCCTCTGGAAGCCCCAAAACCACCCCAAACCACCCCAAAACCACCCCAAAACACTCCAAAACCACCCCAAACCACACCAAACCACCCCAAAACCACAACTCAGACCCACGGGATGTTCCCCCCAACCCCATGGGGTCCACGGGGGCTCCCCAAAACCCGAGCCGAGGGATCTGGATGGGGCTGGGGCTCCCTGGGAGCCCCAAAACCGCCCCAAATCACCCCAAAACCACCCATCAGATCCACAGGAGTCCACGGGAGTTCCCCAAAACCCGAGCCGAGGGGTCTGGATGGGTCTGGGGCTCTCTGGAAGTCCCAAAACCACCCCGAAACCCTCACTCCGAGCCACAGGCTGCTCCCCTCAACCCCATGGACTCCACAGGGGCTCCCCAAAACCCGAGCCGAGGGGTCTGGATGGGACTGGGGCTCTCTGGGAGCTCTTTGGGGCTCTCTGGGATCCTTTGGGGCTCTCTGGAAGGCCCAAAACCACCCCGAAACCCTCACTCCGAGCCACAGGCTGCTCCCCTCAACCCAATGGGCTCCACGGGGGCTCCCCAAAACCCGACCCGAGGGGTCTGGGGCTCTCTGGGAGCTCTTTGGGGCTCCCTGGGATCCTTCGGGAAGCTCTGGAAGCCTTTGGGAAGCGCTGGGAACCATCCCCAGCCTCGCCCACCGCGGCGCGGCCTCCCCCGCCGGCCTCACAGCGCCTCGGCCCACCCAAGTCGAGGCCTTTGGGCATAAATTTGAGAGCCGGGCGCAGGCGGGGATGGCGGAGGGGGGGATGAATCTTCCCTCGCTCTCCTCCCTCCTTGCCAAGAAACTCAAACCGAAACACATTCCTGCTGCTGCCTGCCAAAAACAATCCAGGAGCGCAGCCAGAGGAGCGGGGACGGCTCCAGACGCGAAATTGGGAGCGGGAGGGGGGTCAGGGATGGCCGCCCCCCCCCATTCCCCTCACGGCTCCCCGGCTTTGATTTCCTGCAAACGCAGCGAGGTTTTGGCATCTGGCTCCGGTTTCCTCCTCCTCGGGACACCCGGGAGAGGGGAGGGGATGGAGGGGGAGGGAAAGAGGGGGAAAAAAGGGGATGGGGGCGGTTTGTGGGGTGGTGACAGCGAGGGGTGGCGGGGGGACAGACGGACACGGTGGGCACGGACAGCCCGGGGACACCGGCAAGGGAGGAGGAGGAGGCTGAAATTCCACCCCAGCACCCCAAGATGGGGCAGACCCCTCGGTTGAACACCCCCTGATCTTGCAGACTCCCACCACACCTTGGACAGGGTCCACGGGGCTCCCCAAAATGCATTGTCCCCCTGAGTCGAGAGGTCTGGATGGGTCTGGGGCTCTCTGGAAGGCCCAAAACCACCCCAAAACCACCCCAAAACCACCCCGAAACCACCCCAAAACCACCCCAAAACCCCCCCCAAAACCACCCCGAAACCACCCCGAAACCACCCCAAAACCACCCCAAAACCACCCCAAGACCACCCCAAAACCCCCCCAAAACCACCCCAAAACCACCCCAAAACCCTCACTTCCGAGCCACAGGTCGCTCCCCTCAACCCCATGGGAGCACCCCTGGACGGGACAGAATCCCCCCTCAAGCATCCCATGGCACCGCAGACAGGACAGACCCCCACCCCTTCAGCACCCCACGATGGGCACCAAGCCCCCCGAGATGGCACTGAGCCCCCCCTTGAGCACCCCAGGACAGTGCGGACCCCCAAGATGGGACAGACCCCCCCCCTCGACCCTGCAGACCCCCACCACAGCACCCTGGATGGGACAGACCCCCCTCAAGCACCCCAGGATGGGGCAGAGCCCCCACCTGAGCACCCCCTGACCCTGCAGACCCCCCAATACAGTTCCCTGGATGGCACAGACCTCTCCTCGAGCACCCCAAGATGGGGCAGACCCCCAACACAGCTCCCTGGATGGAACAGACCCCTCCTCAAGCACGCCACAACCCTGCAGACCCCCACCCCATCCCGGACGGTACAGACCCTCCCCTCGAGCATCCTCCGACCCTGCAGACCCCCACCACACCCTGGATGGTACAGACCCCCCCTCGAGCACCCCACAACCCTGCAGACCGCCCCCCTCCTGCTCCCTGGATGGCACAGACCCCCCCTCGAGCACCCCCTGACCCTGCAGACCCCCCCTCAACCCTGCAGACCCCCCTGAACACCCCTCAACCCTGCAGACCCCCCCTCAACACTGCAGACCCCCAGAACACCCCACAACCCTGCAGACCCCCCCCGAACACCCCACAACACTGCAGACCCCCACCATACCCTGGATGTCACAGACCCCCCCTCCCGAGCACCCCCTGACCCTGCAGACCCCCCCTCAACACTGCAGACCCTCCCCGAGCACCCCCTGACCCTGCAGACCCCCCTCGAACACCCCTCAACCCTGCAGACCCCCACCTTAAGCACCCCCTGACCCTACAGACCCCGAGTACCCCCTGACCCTGCAGAGCCCCCTCGAACACCCCACAACCCTGCAGAGCCCCCTCGAACACCTCACAACCCCGCAGACCCCCCCACAACCCCGCAGACCCCCCCTCAAACACCCCACAACCCTGCAGACCCCCAGAACAACCCCACAACCCTGCAGACCCCCCCCTCCCGCTCCCACCAGGAACGCTCCCACCCCCCAATGGCTGCAGCAGGGCCCCCCCCACCCCTCCCATCCCCCTGGGGGGGTCCCCTCGCCCCCTCGCCCCCCGGGCCCGGCAGGGTTAACAGCCCCAGCTGCAGGAATGCGCGGCAGCGCTGGATTAGCCCCCCCAGGCCGAGCTGTGTGTGGCGCGATCCATCAGCCGCGGGCGCAGCCCCCGGCGTGGGGGGCCTGGGGGGCTCGGGGGGGGCACGGGGAGCGCACACACGTGTGCGAGTGGGGCTGGGGTGGGAGAGGGGGTTTGGGGTGAGGGGAGGGGAGAGACGGCCAAAATTGAGGGAGGTGGGAGCAGAGAAACCCCGAAACTGGAGCAGAGATACCCCAGAATTGAGGGGTGGTGGGAGAAAAGAGACCCCAAAATTGAGGAAGGTGGGAGCAGAGAAACCCCGAAACTGGAGCAGAGATACCCCAGAATTGAAGGGTGGTGGGAGTAGGGGACACCCCAGAATTGAGGGGTGGGGGGAGAAAAGAGACCCCAAAACTGATGGAGGTGGGAGCAGAGAAACCCCAAAATCGAGGGGTGATGGGAGTAGAGAAACCCCAAAACTGCAGCAGAGATACCCCAGAATTGAGGGGTGGTGGGAGCAGAGACACCCCAGAATTGAAGGGTGGTGGGAGGAGAGAAATCCAAAATTGAGGGGTGGGTGGGAGCAGAGAAACCCAAAAACCGGAGCAGAGATACCCCAGAATTGAGGGGTGGTGGGAGCAAAGAGACCCCAAAACTGATGGAGGTGAGAGCAGAGAAACCCCCAAATCGAGGGGAGGTAGGAATAGAGAAACCCAAAATTTGAGTGTGCTGGGAGCAGAGAAACCCCAAAATCGAGGAGTGGTGGGAGCAGAGACACCCCAAAACTGGAGCAGAGACACCCAAGAATCGAGGGGTGGTGGGAGAAGAAAGACCCAAAATCGAGGGGTGGTGGGAACAAAAACACCCTAAAAGTGATGGGAGGTGGGAGCACAGACACCCCAAAATCGAGGAGTGATGGGAGCACAGAAACCCCAAAATTGAGCGTCAGTTGGAGCAGAGAAACCCCAAAATCGCGAACTGATGGGAGCAGAGAAACCCCAAAATCGATGGAGCTGGAGCTGGGGTGGAAGGAAGGGGGCAGGGAGGCAGCTGCAGCCCCTGGGAACGCCGGGACACGCGGATGTCTGTCTGTCTGTCCCTCTGTCTGTCTGTCTGTCTGTCCGTCTGTCTGTCTGTCTGTCTGTCCCTGTGCACAGCGTGGGCGGCTCCAACACCTGATGGGGGCTCGGGGGGGGCTCGGTGACCCCAAATCCTCCCTCGGGGGGGAGCGAGGGACAGACAGACAGAGGGACAGACAGACAGAGGGACAGACAGAGCAGAGAGAACAGACAGACAGAGAGACAGACACAGCAGAGACAGACAGAGGGACGGGTGAGGTGAGGGACAGACAGAGAACAGACAGACAGAGGGACGGCTGGGGTGGTGGGACAGGGACACATCCCATGGCACCTTTTTATCAGGGTCTGCAATGGGGTGGGCAAACCCCAAAAGCCCCAAATCCATCCAACCCTAAACCTGGGTCCCTCCCATCCTCCCTGGAGCTGCACAGAGCTGCAGATCCCTCATGAAAAATACAAATTTTGAGCCTTAACAGCTCAGCCTGGGCTGGAAACTGATTCTTCCTCTGATCCCAAATCTTTCTGGGCTCAGAAGGGATCTCCAGATCCCTGGAGCTGCAGATCTTCGATGAAAAAAATCAAATTTTGAGCCCTGAGAGCTCAGCCTGGGCTGGGAAATGCTTCTCCCCCTGACCCCACAAATTTCTGGGCTCAGAAGGGATCTCCAGATCCCTGGAGCTGCACAGAGCTGCAGATCCCTCATGGAAAATACAAATTTTGAGCCCTGAGAGCTCAGCCTGGGCTGGGATATGCTTCTTTCCGTGATCCCAAATCTTTCTGGGCTCAGAAGGGATCTCCAGATCCCTGGAGCTGCAGATCTTCGATGAAAAAAATCAAATTTTGAGCCCTGAGAGCTCAGCCTGGGCTGGGAAATGCTTCTCCCCCTGACCCCACAAATTTCTGGGCTCAGAAGGGATCTCCAGATCCCTGGAGATGCACAGAGCTGCAGATCCCTCACGGGAAATACAAATTTTGAACCCTAAAAGCTCAGCCTGGGCTGGGAAATGCTTCTTTCTGTGACCCCAAATCTTTCTGGGCTCAGAAGGGATGTGTGGGACCCCCCCGGTGCTGTCCCCGACCCCTCCCCAGAGTTAGGCCGGGCTTTAGGACCGGCCCAGCCCCTCGGCCCCCGTGGGGCGGCTCAGCTAATCTGGGCAGGGCTCCACAAAGGGAATCGCTTCAGGTTCAGGGGGTCTGAAAGGGAACGACTCAGGGTCACGATCCCGAGCTGGTGGGGGCTGCCGGGCTCCGTCCACGGTGGTCCCGGGCCGGGAAAAGCCGAGGAAAGGAAGGAGCAGCTCAGTGGTGGGGAAAGGGGAGAGAAGTGCTGGTGTGGGGGGAGAGGAGCGGATACAGCGCTGCCAGGACAGACACACAGACACGGCACTGCCAGGATAGACAGACACAGCACTGCCAGGACAGACACGGCACTGCCAGGACAGACACACAGACACAGCACTGCCCGGACAGACAGACAGACACGGGACTGACAGGACAGACAGACAGACACGGGACTGCCAGAATAGACACATCACTGCCAGGACAGACACACAGACACAGCACAACCAGGACAGACACACAGACACGGCACTGCCAGGATAGACAGACACAGCACTGCCAGGACAGACACACAGACACAGGACTGCCCGGACAGACAGACACAGCACTGCCAGGACAGACAGACAGACACAGCACTGCCAGGACAGACAGACACAGCACTGCCAGGACAGACACACAGACATGGGAGGGACTGCCAGGACAGACAGACACAGCACTGCCAGGACAGACACACAGACACAGCACTGCCAGGACAGACAGACACAGCACTGCCAGGACACCCTTGGAACATCCCACCCTCCATCCTCCCTCTCCCATCCCCGTCCATCCTCACCCCCACCCAACCCAACCCCAAAATCCTTTTTTGCCATTTCCACACCCCCAGGGAGGCTCAGAGACCCCTCCCCGGCCCACCCACCTCTCCTGGTGCCCCCCACACCCCGGTGCCACCTTTCAGGGGGCAAAACCCACCCAGGAGCAGGCAGGGCTGTGCTCTGCCACGTCCCTGGTCGTGCTCACACACGTGTGCATGGAGGAGGAGCAGAGCAGGAGCTGGTCTGGGGAACCCAGCACATCCCTTGGGGTGTCCAGAGCTGCTGAGAACCCCTCCAGGTGCCCCCAGCACCCCGGTGCCACCTCTCAGGGGGCAAAACCCACCCAGGAGCAGCCAGGGCTGTGCTCTGCCACGTCCCTGGTCGTGCTCACACACGTGTGCGTGGAGGAGGAACACAGCAGGAGCTGGTCTGGGGAACCCAGCACATCCCTCGGGCACTGCAGACCCCCCCTGGACACACCTCGGGGTGTCCAGAGCTGTGACAATCCCTCCAGGTGCCCCCCAACACCCCAGTGCCACCTGTCAGGGGGGCAAACCCACCCAGGAGCAGCTGGGGCTGTGCTCTGACACATCCCTGGTTGTGTTCACAAATGTGTGCATGGAGGAGGAGCAGAGCAGGAGCTGGTCTGGGGAACCCAGCACATCCCTCGGGGTGTCCAGAGCTGTGACAATCCCTCCAGGTGCCCCCCAACACCCCAGTGCCACCTCTCAGAGGGGCAAAACCCACCCAGGAGCAGCCGGGGCCGTGCTCTGCCACGTCCCTGGTTGTGCTCACACACGTGTGCGTGCAGGAGCAGAGCAGAGCTGGTCTGGGGAACTCAGCACATCCCTCGGGGTGTCCAGAGCTGCTGAGAACCCCTCCAGGTGCCCCCCAACACCCCGGTGCCACCTCTCAGGGGGCAAACCCACCCACAAGCAGCCAGGGCTGTGCTCTGCCACGTCCTTGGTCGTGCTCACACACGTGTGAGTGGAGGAGGAGCAGAGCTGGTCTGGGGAACCCAGCACATCCCTGGGGGTGTCCAGAGCTGTGACAATCCCTCCAGGTGCCCCCAGCACCCCAGTGCCACCTTTCAGGGGGCAAAACCCACCCGGCCCTGCCACCCACGAGCAGCCAGGGCTGTGCTCTGCCACGTCCCTGGTCGTGCTCACACACGTGTGCATGGAGGAGGAGCAGAGCTGGTCTGGGGAACCCAGCACATCCCTCGGGGTGTCCAGAGCTGCTGGGAACCCCATCGGGGGGCTCGGAGACCCTGCCATGCTGCCCGGGACACCTGCTGGCTTGATTTTGATCCTTGCAGCTTTGTATGAGGATGTGAAAGGTTTGAATGGTGTAATAATAAGAGATATTCACGGGGTGAAAATGTAGATTTTAGGGGTTTTTGGTGTGGGGGTTATGGGGACAAGATGAGGGAATCAGGGTGTGTCTAGTTCTTCTTTCTTCTTCTTGTTCTCCATTTTCTGCTGTGGTGGTGGCACTTTGGGATTGGTTTGGAATAGAAGATCACTGTCTAACACAGGTGATAGGTATTGGGAATTAAAAGTAAATATGATATAGTTTTGGTAGTTTGTAGTATAAAAACACAACACTGCCCTGGGGTGGTCAGAGTGCCTGTGGCTGCCCTGCTGAGCAGATCTCAGCTGGGCAGAAAGAAAATTTTATAGATAAGAATTAATAAACAACCTCAAGACCAAAAAGCCAAGAGTCCAGACTCGCTCTTCTGTGCTGAAGCAGAGACATCCTGCACATCTCGGGGCAGAAAACATCCACAGCCGACCCGAGGCTGGTCCTGCACACCCAGGCCAGGGATAACCCACGAGGAGAGCTTGGAAAAAAGGGATTCCCAGCCCTGCAGCACAGCAGAGCTGCTCAGGAAGCCGTGGCAGGGCTGGGGAGGGCTCCATAGGTGGTCCCCAGGCAGGCAGGAGACCCTCGTTGTTTGTTTTGGCCCCCAGCTCTTGCTACCCCCCCAAAAAATCACTCCCCTAAAGCCTTGGCTGGGCTGGGGCAAGGTTTTGGGGTGGAGGTGAGGGGGGGCACACACATGGCAGCAGCTGCTGGAAGGAATTTTTATGCTTCCCCCTCTTCCTCCTCCTCCTCCTCCTCGCCGGCGCTGGAGGGAAGCAACAACAGGGAACATGTGGGACCCATAAAGGCCCAGCTCTGAGTCACTGACGGCTGTGGGAGCCCCTGGCAGGCTCCACAACCCCTCCTGTGGCATCAAGAATGGTCCCCATCCCAGCTGGGCACGCTGGGGACATCCTGAGGGGTGGAAGGTCCCATGGGACAAGCAGCAAAATCCATCCTCTCACTGCAGGCAGGGATGACACCGAGCCTGTTCCTACCCCACAACCCCACAAAACCACAACCCCATCCTGCAGGATTCCCTCAAGGATGAGAGCAGGAGGATGAGCCTGACCCAGAGCCTGTTCCTACCCCTCATATCCTCCCAGAATTGTCCCCATCCCAGCTGGACAGGCTGGGGACATCCTGAGGGACGGAAGGTCAGATGGGACAAGCAGCAAAATCCATCCTCTCACTGCAGGCAGGGATGACACCGAGCCTGTTCCTACCCCACAACCCCACAAAACCACAACCCCATCCTGCAGGATTCCTCCAAGGATGGGAGCAGGAGGATGAGCCTGACCCAGACCCTGTTCCTTCCCCATCCTGCAGGATTCCTCCAAGGATGAGAGCAGGAGGATGAGCCTGACCCAGAGCCTGCTCCTTCCCCATAACCCCTCCTGTGGCATCAAGAATTGTCTCCATCCCAGTTGGACAGGCTGGGGACATCCTGAGGGGTGGAAGGTCCCATGGGACAAGCAGCAAAATCCATCCTCTCACTGCAGGCAGGGAGGACACTGAGCCTGTTCCTACCCCAAAATCCCATCCTGCAGGAGCAGGAGGATGAGCAGGACACTCAGTCTGTTCTATACCAGAACCTCATCCTGCAGGATTCCCCTGAGGATGGGAGCAGGAGGATGTGCAGGACCCAGAGCCTGCTCCTTCCCCACAACCCCTCCTGTGGCATCAAGAATTGTCCCCATCCCAGCTGGACAGGCTGGGGACATCCTGAGGGACGGAAGGTCAGATGGGACAAGCAGCAAAATCCATCCTCTCACTGCAGGGATGACACCGAGCCTGTTCCTACCCCAAAAATTCCATCCTGCAGGAGCAGGAGGATGTGCTGGACAATCAGTCTGTTCTACCAGAACCTCATCCTGCAGGATTCCTTCAAGGATGGGAGCAGAGGATGAGCCTAATCCAGAGCCTGTTCCTACCCCAAAATCCCATCCTGCAGGAGAAAGAGGATGGGCAGGACCCAGAGCCTGTTCCTATACCAAAACCCCATCCTGCAGGATTCTCTCAAGGATGGGATCAGGAGGATGTGCAGGACACCAAGCCTGTTTCTACTGCATCCTGCAGGATTCCTTCAAGGATGGAAGCAGGAGGATGAGCCTGACACTGAGCCTGTTCCTATCCCAACAACCTCACAATCCCACAACCCCACAACCCCATCCTGCAGGATTCCTCCAAGGATGGGAACAGGAGGATTTACAGGACCCAAACCCTGTTCCTTCCCCATCCTGCAGGATTCCTTCAAGGATGGGAGCAGGAGGCTGTGCAGGACCCAGACCCTGTTCCTTCCCCATCCCGCAGGATTCACCCCAGGATGGGAGCAGGAGGCTGTGCAGGACACTGAGCCTGTTCCTACCCCACAATCCCACAACCCCATCCTGCAGGATTCCTCCAAGGATGGGAACAGGAGGATTTACAGGACCCAGACCCTTTTCCTTCCCCATCCTGCAGGATTCCTCCAAGGATGGGAGCAGGAGGATTTACAGGACCCACAGGGGCTCTGGCACCAGCTAAAGGATGGGATACACAACGGGACCCTGTTAATCTGTGGGATTACCTTTGGCATGGAGCACCCTTGGGGATTTAGGGATTTTATTGGGGCAGGACACCCCTCTGCCTGCTGGGAGGTGGAGCTGGGAGTGTCCTCAGGCTGTTCCCAAAATTCCCAGCCGTGATTTGCCTGCTGGGATCCATTTTTCCCTCTTGTTCCTTGGCTGGACACTTGCTCTGTCCCCACACATCAGCTGCAGGATGTCCTCTGCCACCCCAAGGCCACCAGCCAGAGCTCTGCATCCATAAATCCTGGCCAGGAGTTGGTCAGTGGGGTTTTAACACCTGGAAACATCCCCCAACCTCACCCTGGATGGAGCAGAGCTGAAACCTGACTCTATTTTGTGACTTGTTCCCACTCTGAGGCAGCTCTTTCAATTTATTTTATTTTATTTTATTTTATTTTATTTTATTAATTTATTTTATTTTTATTTTATTTTTTATTAATTTATTATTTTATTTTTAAATTTCATTTTATTTTATTTTATTTTATTTTTAGTTATTTTATTGTATTTTTCATTTATTTTCATTTATTTTATTTATTTTATTTATGTTTTTCTATTTTTTTATTTTAAAAATTTATTTTATTAGTTATTTTAATTTAATATTTTATTTTATTTTATTTTATTTTTCTGTTATTTTATTTTTACTTTATTTTTTATTAATGAATTTATTATTTTATTATAAAATTTTATTTTATTATTTTATTTTTAGTTATTTTATTTTATTTTTCATTTATTTTATTTTATTTTGTTTTATTTATGTTATTTTATTTTATTTTTATTTTTTGTTTTATTTTATTTTTTCATTTATTTTATTTTATTTTATTTTATTTTATTTTATTTTACTTTATTTTACTTTATTTTATTTTATTTTATTTTATTTTATTTTATTTTATTTTATTTTATTTTATTTTATTTTATCAGCTGTTCACCTTGCCTTGTCCTGCAGCTTGGATGTGCCATAAGGATTGGGGTGCTCCTGTGGGAACCCTCAGTCTCACCCAGGCCACCCAACCCCAGCCCCTGAACAGGGGACAACAAAAATCCCACCTGGATGTTGGTGGGGATCCCACAAAATCCAAAAATCCTGCCTGGGAGTGGCACCCAAACACTTGAAGTGTGCACAGGTGCCCTGGGTGAACGGCAGGATGTCCCCAGCAGTGTCCCAGGAGCACAGGATGTCCCCAACATTACCCCAGGTGTCCCCAACACTGTTCCAGGTGTCCCCAACAGTGTCCCAGGAGCACAGGATGTCCCCAACATTACCCCAGGAGCACTGGGTGAAGGGCAGGGTGTCCCCAACACTGTCCCAGGTGTCCCCAACACTGTCCCAGGTGTCCCCAACAGTGTCCCCATGTCCCCAGCCTTATCCCAGGTGCACTGGGTGAAGGGCAGGATGTCCCCAACATTATCCCAGGTGTCCCCAACAGTGTCCCAGGTGCACTGGGTGAAGGACAGGATGTCCCCAATAGTCCCAGCTGCATTGAATGAAGGGCAGGATGTCCCCAGCATTATCCCAGGTGTCCCCAACACTGTCCCAGTTGCCCTGGGTGAAGGGCAGGATGTCCCCAACAGTGTCCCTATGTCCCCAGCCTTATCCCAGTTGCCCTGGGTGAAGGGCAGGGTGTCCCCAACATTATCCCAGGTGTCCCCAACAGTGTCCCAGGTGCACTGGGTGAAGGACAGGATGTCCCCAGCATTATCCCAGGTGTCCCCAAGAGCGTCCCAGGTGCCTTGGGTGAAGGACAGAGTGTCCCCCATAGTCCCAATTGCATTGAATGAAGGACAGGATGTCCCCAGCAATATCCCAGGGGCACAGGATGTCCCCAAGAGCATCCCAGGAGCACTGGGTGAAGGGCAGGGTGTCCCCAGCATTATCCCAGGTGTCCCCAACAGTGTCCCAGGTGCACTGGGTGAAGGGCAGAATGTCCCCAACATGTCCCCAAGGTTATCCCAGGTTCCCAACGTTATTCCAATGTCCCCAGCATTATCCCAGGTGCACTGGGTGAAGGACAGGATGTCCCCAACAGTGCCCCATGTCCCCAAAAGCATCCCAGGAGCACTGGGTGAAGGGCAGGATGTCCCCAACATTATCCCAGGTGTCCCCAAGAGCGTCCCAGGTGCCTTGGGTGAAGGACAGAGTGTCCCCCATAGTCCCAATTGCATTGAGTGAAGGGCAGGATGTCCCCAGCAATATCCCAGGGGCACAAGATGTCCCCAGGAGCATCCCAGGAGCACTGGGTGAAGGGCAGGATGTCCCCAACATGTCCCCAAGGTTATCCCAGGTTCCCAACATTATTCCAATGTCCCCAGCATTATCCCAGGTGCACTGGGTGAAGGGCAGGGTGTCCCCAACATT
>WSPJ01000094.1:0-21583 GCA_009764595.1 Geothlypis trichas
ACATCCACATAACATCTACTGCTTAATTGTCAGAGCCAACCATTGCATTACTCATCTAGAACACACAGAACCAGGAGAGAAGCCACAGTTGGCATAACAGCTGAAATGCTTCCTAACAAATGTCCCCACATATTTGCCCCTTTATTGGACATGCCCAGGGCTCCGGTGCCTGTACATCTCTGCCTTTCTTCCCCTTTGGAATTAGTCAAACTGGCAACTTGTGGGGAAACCAAGGGCTTTGTGGGGGCTGCATTGCTCTGCACACATCCAGGCCACCCATGGCACAGAGCTTTGGTGCCTAAAAGGATAAACCAGCTGGAAAAAGTTTCATTTTAACCTTTCTTACCTGCTAACAGAAGTTGCCAAAATGAAAGTCACCAAGCAGGGCCCGATCCCTGCTGCCAGCTCAGGATTAGAAAGGAGGCATTACTTTCTTTCAGTGCTGGGTGCATAGGGAATCAGTTCCCTAAGCCCTGCATGCCCAGCAATCTCACTTACCAGTTTGTATCTATGGAACTAAGACATATTCAATACTTTGCTGAAACTCCCTGGCTAAACATTACCCCAAATTTATTGACATATTTCAGTCACTTTTCAGAATTTATTGACATCAGAGTAGGGATGTCCTGTAGGTCCCTGGTGGTTGTTGCCACAGGTTCAGGAGGAGATCCATGCACAAAAGAACCTAAGAAATAACTGGGCTTGCAAAGCAAATTTATTCTATTAGTTGCAGTAGCAAATAATACATACCAACCCCTGGATTCTCAAGAATCCACTGAGCAGGAGAAGGAGATGAAGCGTGGTGCTCCGCACCAGGGGCAGGTAGGCAGTGCACTTCCAGGACATTCCCTGGATCAAAACTCTGTGCATCTCATCCTTCTCACCCTTCCAGCTCAGAACCAGGCCTTATACCTCCTGCTCAGGGATGGAATTTCCCAGTTACAGCATCGGCTCACACATGGCTGGCTGTGAGATGATGGCTCAGGATGACTCCATGATTCCCTGCCACCAAGGGCTCCATTATGCATTGTTCCCCTTTCCAAGCTTGACTGCCCACCAATTGACCAATACATTGTTTGCCTTTCAAGGGTCAAGGTCCCACCTGTTAAACAAGATACTTTTCTTCATTGTCTTGTCAACCTGCTCAAACATAGATCAAATATGGCGGGGCCTGGGGCACGACTCTGGTTCCTGACACAGTTGTTTGGGAAATAATCCCATTCTTCAAACTCTCCTTTGGTGGTCAAGAGCCTCCTAAAAACACTTTCTTCCCTTTGAATGATTCCAGCTACCTTCTTGGCAGGACCACTCTCCTTATTCTCAAGGCCAAGATAGCCACTTGCACACAGTAAGCACTTATCCTGGGTTGGCTGTATGATGCTTTTATCCCAAATCTTCTTGTTCTGTTTATGCTGAATAATAAGTTTTGCACCTTTAAGACTTATTGCAGAGTGATGGGGGGAGAGAAGTGCAAAGTTTTTTGGGTTTTTTTTCCTCCAGACACTGCTCTCACTCCCCCAGATTCCTCCTCCTGGACTGTTGTTGTCTGCGGACAGACGGCCGGACAGAGCTCTTCTTTTGTTTTTTAGTTAGTGTTAGCTGGTTGAGGCAAAGAAGTTCCCTGGACTGTGTTTTATTTCCTTTTCTTTAGACCTCTTGAAACCTGCTCTGGACTGAACACCCAGGGCAGCACCGGCAGCTCACATTTCTGGCCCACCGGGCCGGGCCCGGCCTGCGACAATTCCAGCACTGGAGAGACTGATCAGAGACTGAGTGAGCTGAGCCACAGCCCGGGGATGGGGTTTTCTCAGTTTGTCATCTCTTTTAGAGTGGCAAGGGGTCTCATTGTCTGATATTGTTTTGGTTTTATTGTTTAATAAACAGTTTTTTCCCACCTTTCTCCAAGGAGGTATTTTTTCCTCCCGGACCAGTTGCGGGGAGGGGCTGATTGGATCTGCTTTTCCCACTGGAGCTCCTTTGGGGGATTCTTCCCCAAATTTACTCTAAACCTGGACAAATACATGTATTGGTACCCAACGCACAGCTGGAAAAAGTGGAAAAAAGCTCTATTGATTGTGTGTTTGTTGTTGTTAAAGCAGTCAGTAGCCATGCTGCTTGAATCCATGATGTCTCTGGGGTGAAAGCCTTCGTGTGGCTCTGGACTCTAGACCTTTTGAGATTTCAGTATCATTCTGGTCACTAGGAATATTGTCCATAACACATTGTTTTTACGGTAGAGGGGTATGGATTGGAATAGCTGTTGTGCTGGCCTTGGTGACAATCATTTATAAAGTGTTTACAAAGATACTGCCGTCTGTTTATGATACTTATGGTTTATGGTTCCTTCATCCTACCCTGCATCCCAATTCCAGTAGTACGTTTTGGGAATTTATTGGTAATTACACTCAGTCTAGTAATTACAGTCAGTCTGTTAGAGGAGGAGCCGAGAATAAGGCTTTCCAGCCTTTCCTTTCCTTCTTCTCCTTTGGATCTGTGATGTCACTTTTTGAGAATGTTCAGTTTCCCCTGAATGTTAAAGAGACCATCTTTCTGGTATTTAATCTGGTAGGCTTCCTCTATATCATCTGCAGCTTCTCTAGAATGGAGGCTGAGATATCCAGAGGAGCTGGTGAGACCCCTGACCCAGAAGCAGATGCAGGCGTGAAAACTCTGAGTGGTGTGGAGAATGGGAAAATATAGGCCAAACCCTGAAGACATTTTCTGATCCTGTAGACTGGGATTTTCCTCAGGAACAAATTCAGAACCCAGCTGAGGTGGGGAAATACCTAAAAGAGAAGTGCCATGACGATTCTAAGGAGAAAAGGCTCATTGCAATAAGCTGGGCCCTGGCCTATGCTTATCGCACTGTGTTAGATAGTGTAGGGCAGCAGACAGAGGCAGGGGGGCAGGGAGATAAATCAGCTATCCCACTCACTCAAGCTGTAGCCAACAGCCCAGGCTTGAAGCCAGCAGTCAAACCAGACAGTGAGCCTAAGCCAGCATCTAAACCCATGGCTGTTGCTACCAGTACTAGAAGTGGGAAATGCACAGAAAAAACTAATCGACCAGCGGATGATGACGATGATGATGGTGATACAGGAGAAGGAACCTCGATGCCTCCTGACATAAAATCAGGAGTCAAAGCAGCAGGTGCAAGATCAGACTCAAATACTGAGTCCTTTTCCCTGAAGGGCCTTCGTGGCCTACGGAAGGATTACACCCGATGACCTGATGAATCCATAATTAGTTGGTTAGTTCGTCTCTGGGATGCTGCAGGCGAGGCTACAATTCTGGATGGCACTGAAGCGAGGCATTTGGGGTCCCTGTCACAGGACCCTGTCATCGACCAAGGAATGATGAGGGGGGCTAATCCACACAGCCTCTGGTCCCAGGTCTTGCACAGTGTTGCACAAAGATACCTGTGTGCAGATGATCTTTATATGCAACAAACTCAGTGGAAGACCATAGAGCAAGGGATCCAACGCCTGAGAGAAATGGCAGTGGCAGAGATTATCTTCTCAGATGACGGGACAACTAACAACCCAGACTTAGTACCTTGCATGCCTGTGATGTGGCGAAAACTTGTGCGACTTGGGCCACATGAATATGCTTCTGCCTTAGCCATAATGAAGAGGGATGAGAGGTGTCGAAATCATTTGTTTGTCAGAGTGACCTCGAGAAAGATTCTAAAGTCTCTTTTCTCAGCCCGGCGCTTAAAGAAGGAGTCGGAGCTCTTCATTTCTCAGTCTTAGCGTTGTTTATTTTATCTTATCTATAAAATTTTTCTCCTGCCCTGCCGAGGTCAGCTCAGCAGGGCAGCCACAGGCACTCTGCCTGCCCCCAGGGAGGTGTTATGTCTTTATACTAAAAACTACGTGTGCAATGTTTACAATAACTTCCCAATGCCCATCACCTATGCTAGACAGTGAACTTCTACTCTAAACCAATCTCTAAGTGCCAACATCACCACAGAACATGGAGGCTAAGAAGAAGAAGGAGAAAGGCTGGACACACCCAGTTCCCTCCATCTTGTCTCCATAACCCCCCTGTACCAAAATCCTAAAATGTATAATTCACCCTGTGATAAATCCATTAATATTCTACTTAAACTCTTGTGGCTTGCTGGTGTTCATATAGGGTTGGTAATTTGCTCCATGGGCCATAATCAAACCCACAGAGGCATTCTGGGCTCTGTGCCAGGGTCTCTGAGACCCCTGGCAGGGGTCCTGGCTGCTCAGGACAGCCAGAGGGATGTCTTGAATCCCGACAGAGAGGGAAGAGACTATGCTGGATATGGCAAGGAAGCTCCGAGCAAATGCAGATGCTGTGCATGGCCCAACACATGCCAGAATCTCAGTGGTGGAAACACGTATGCAGGAATTAGAGGATAAGATAGAGGAGAATCATAAGAAGCTCAGAGAGGAGATTAAAGAAGACCTTCTCCAAATCTCAGCAGTACAGATCAGAGGTTCTGGTATCCAAGGCAGACGTTTCCCAGATGGTGAGAGACGGTACACCCCACGAAATGAGCTGTGGTTCTACCTGCATGATTGTGGAGAAAACATGGGGAGGTGGGATGGAAAACCTACTGCTGTTCTGGCATGACGGGTGCGTGAATTGAAGGCAGCCACCAAAAGGAAAGCAGGTCCAGTTGCCCATAGCCAAACTGCCAGGTATGATGATGATGACATGTCCGATCCCCTTGAAGGAACATCCAAGACATATGCCCAGGGAAAGAAGGATAGCCAGGCTTAGAGAGGCCCTGCCTCTAGCCAGGTAGAGGCCAGGGAAAATTGTGTTTTCTGGACTGTGTGGATTCGTTGGCTTGGCACATAAGAACAAGAGTATAAAGCTTTGGTTGATACAGGTGTGCAATGTACATTAATTCCGTCGAGACATGAGGGGACAGAGTCTGTCTCCATTGCTGGTGTGACAGGGGGATCCCAGGATTTCACTTTGGTGGAAGCTGATGTGAGCCTGACTGGGAATGAGTGGAAGAGACATCCTATTGTGCCTGGCCCAGAGGCCCCATGTATTTTTGGCATAGACTACCTTCGAAGTGGGTATTTCAAAGACCGAAAGGGACTCAGATGGGCATTTGGAATAGCTGCTGTAGAGACAGAGTGTATCAAGCAGTTGAACAGCTTGCCTGGACTGTCAGAAAACCCATCTGCAGTAGGACTCCTGAAGGTAGAAGAGCAACGAGTGCCAATTGCCGCCTCAACAGTGCACCGCCGACAGTACTGAACGAATCGAGATGCCATGATCCCCATCCACAAAATGATCCGTGAGCTGGAGAGCCAAGGGGTGGTCAGCAAAACCCACTCACCCTTCAACAACCCCATTTGGCCTGTGCGTAAATCTGAAGGAGAATGGAGACTGACAGTGGACTATGATGCATTGAATGAAGTGACTCCACCACCAAGTGCTGCTGTGCCGGACATGCTGGAACTCCAGTATGAGCTGGAGTCCAAGGCAGAAAAGTGCTTTGCCACTGTTGACATTGCCAATGCATTTTTCTCCATTCCTCTGGCAGCAGAATGCAGGCCTCAGTTTGCTTTCACCTGGAGGGGCGTGCAGTACACCTGGAACCGACTGGCCCAGGGGTGGAAGCACAGCCCCACCATCTGCCATAGACTGATCCAGGCTGCACTGGAAAAGGGTGAGGCTCCAGAACACCTGCAGTACATCGAGGACATCATTGTGTGGGGGAACATGGCAATGGAAGCGTTTGAGAAAGGAGAGAGGATCATCCAGATTCTGCTGGAAGCCAACTTCGCCATCCAGAAGAGCAAAGTCAAAGGACCTGCCCGAGGGATCCAGTTCTTGGGAGTAAAGTGGCAAGATGGACGGTGTCAGATTCCCACTGAGGTCATCAGGAAGATGCCAACAATGTCTCCATCAACCAGCAAGAAGGAAACACAAGCTTTTCAAGGTGCCATAGGTTTTTGGAGAATGCACATTCCCAAGTACAGCTCGATTGTGAGCCCTCTCCACCTGGTCACCCGTAAGAAGAATGATTTCCACTGAGGCCCTGAGCAGCAACAAGCCTTTGCCCAGATGAAGCAGGAGATGGCTCATGCAGTAGCCCTTGGCCCAGTCAGGGCAGGACCAGAGGTGAGGAACGTGCTCTACTCTGCAACAGAGAACCATGGTCTGTCCTGGAGCCTTTGGCAGAAGGTGCCTGGGGAGATTCGAGGCCAACCACTGGGATTCTGGAGCCAAACTTACAGAGGGTCCAAAGCCAACTACAGTCCCACAGAGAAGGAAATCTCGGCTGCCTATGAAGGAGTTCAAGAGGCCTCGGAGGTGACTGGCACAGAAGCACAACTCCTCCTGGCAGCCTGAATACTGGTGCTGGGTGGATGTTGAAAGGAAAGGTTCCCGCTACTGACCAGGACACTGATGCCACATGGAGCAAATGGATTGCCCACATCACACAGCGTGGCCGTATTGGAAAGCTGAATCACCCTGGGATTTTAGAGATAATTACAAACTGGCTGGAAAGTGAAAACTTTGGTCTCACTGATGAAGAGAACCAGGAGTAAGTGACAAGGGCTAAAGAAGCTCCACCATACAATTGGCTACCAGCAGAGGAAGCACACCATGCTCTTTTCACTCATGGTTCCTATAGCATCGTAGGGAACTGGAAGTGGAAAGCAGCTGTATGGAGCCCCACATGACAGGTTGCAAAAGGAGAAGATGGATCGAGTCAACTTGAGGAACTCAAGGCTGTTCAACTGGCCCTGGACATTGCTAATAGAGAGAAGTGGCCAAAGCTCTACCTTTACACTGATTTGTGGATGGTAACCAATGCTCTGTGGGGTTGGCTGGAAAGGTGGAAAAAGGCCAACTGGCAACATAGAGGAAAGCCAGTCTGGGCTGCTGATGAGTGGAAAGACATTGCCTCTGGGGTAGAAAATATATCTGTGAATGTCCACCATGTAGATGCCCATGTCCAAGAGTCAGGCCAGTGAGGAACACCAAAACAATGAGCAGGTAGGTTGGGCTGCAAAGATAGATGTGTCAAAGATAGGCTTAGATTGGCAACATAAGGGGAAGTTGTTCCTAGCTCGATGGGCCCGTGATGCCTCAGGTCATCAGGGCAGAGATGCCACCTATGAGTGGGCACGAGACCCATGGGTGGATCAAACCATGGACAGTATTTCTCAGGTTATCCATGACTGTGAGACGTGTGCTGCCATCAAGCAGGCCAAGCGAGTGAAGCCCCTGTGGTATGGTGGGTGGTGGTCCAAGTACAAGTATGGGGAGGCGTGGCAGATTGACTCCATCACCCTGCCCCAGACACGCCAGGGCAAGCGCTACGTGCTGACCATGGTGGAAGCCACCACTGGATGGCTGGAGACAAACCCTGTGTCTCATGATACTGCCCGTAACACCATCCTGGGCCTGGAAAAGCAAGTCCTGTAGATACATGGTGTGGGAGGATCTTTGCCCATTCGTCCCAGGTGTCCAAGGGGTTGGGTTTCTTACCTAGGTATGGGCAGTCATTTGGTGACAGGGGAACTCCCAGCAGGCGTGTTAAGAGCAGATTGTCTACACTTCCCATGGCCATGCAAAGATTGTCTGGCTTTCATGACTTCGCCAAAGCGAGCCAGATGTTTTGTTTTGGCTGAGGAGCCATCCAGCTGGTGGTCACTTGGATAGAGATGAGGGCGCTGATGAAGATGATGGCAGGGGTGGCACTGGTACTGCTGCAGGGTGCCCTGGAGGGTATCCCAGAAAGAATCATACTTCTTTGCCACTGGGTAGTTTTCACTTGTGAATAGTAAAAACACACTTTGGTAGACCTATTTTAAGACCTTCTTAAATATTCTTAAGTTCTCCCTATAGTTCTTACCAACTCCTTCCAATCACTCCCTTCTCTTTTTTAAGGGATGTCTCGGGTGGGGGGGAAAGGAGTAGTTTCAAGAGGGGAAGGAGGGAGGGGGTAGGGATCAAGGGTCCCTGGTAGAGGGATGGTGGAAAAAGCAGAGGTATGTCTGCATTTGAGATTGACATGGACGTTATCAGTGGGATATATCTTTGTGCCATGAGTGTCCTTGCCACAAGGAATTTGTGGATTTGTTTTTCCTTCATCTCCAAGAGAAAGCTGCTTCTGTGGCATGGTGGGAGAGGGAGCTGACTTTGTGTTCATTCGAGGGGTCGTCTTCAGATCTGTGGTCTATGTAGGGACTGATGAATCTTCTGGGAATCCACTGGGGTCCTGTATCTGTAGAAACACAAGCATATCCTCTCCCCCACATAATGAGAGGGTATGGCCCTTCAATAACTTTAGATTCATGATTCTGGTCAAGCACTGGAGGTCTTTCTTTGACGTGTGCGTACGTGTTGTTATGAAAGTGCCTTAAGACAGGGGGGTTTGGTTCTTTTTGAGAGCAATTCATAAAATATATATGACATTAGAATTATTGAAATTTGAATAATGTGAAGTACTTTGCATAGTCTCTCTTGTATAGAGAGAGCCGGGGTCTATGTACAAATCAAAAATGAGACAGGGCTTCTGTGGAACGTGCCTTGAGCTCTTTTATTGTTCAGCATCAGTCTCATTACATGGTTGTGACAATGGGAAGATGCCAGCAGCTCATATCCCAGGCAGAAGACCAAGAACTCAATGTTACAACTTACTTTAAAAGTTTTTTGACCAATCACACAAAGCAAAAGCATATTGACAGTAGTTCTATCCAACCACTATAAGCACAGGTACCTTTGATTAAAACAATGCTTGATTCTTTTGAATACAATACCTGCTTGTGAGCCTTTAAACACAATGCACAGAGCTCCATTATTAAGCTTCAAACTTCCTAATATCTTGCTAGAAAAACTCTTCTGTAGCTTAGGGAGTTATTGTAGACAAGTGTTAATACACAGACCAATGTTCTATTTGTCCTTGCTTTTCTACTTTTAAAAAAATTTTTCTGCTGATCTATCTCATGGCTACTGCTTAGCTCCAGTCACAATTCTGCTGTCTCTGAGGCCTGCCTTTTGCAGCTTTCCCAAAACCCTCTGGTTTTGTTTATTCCCACAATAAACACAAGTTCAGCTATTTTAAATCAAATCCTCACTGATGTAGATAGTATTAGACATGACACACTGCAAAATGGAGCTTCTGTAGATTTTTTGCTGTTAGTACATGGGCACAGGTGTGAGGATTTTGAAGGAATGTGTTTTATGAACCTCTCTGACCATTCTGCATCCATTCACAGGAAACTCAAACAACTACAAGACAACATGAAGAAATTGACTCTGAATGATTGGGGCTTGGATGAATGGTTTGAGGGATGGAGAATAACTGGATGAACAAAAGATACCTTAAAGGGAGCTTTGTTATTACTAGTAGTTATTAATATATTGCTTTGTGCTATTCCATGCATAGTGAAATTGGTGACCCACTTGGTAGAAAATAGAGTGAAAAGGGTTTGGCTGGTGCAAGAAGAAGAAGGGGGAATTGTAGCAATGGATCTGAACAACTTGGGCCGCACTGTGCACCAGCCATATCGCTTGTAGTCACTCTTATCAGAGCCCTCTGGAATTCACCAAGGTTACTAAGACATAAACTGTGCTAAATGAAGAAAGAAGAGGCTGAGAAACAGAATACCAAGACGGCAAGAACTCGATAACAGAGGGCTGAGAACCACCTGAACTGTAACCAATCACATACTCTGAGAAGTGTGTGCAGAACACACGGACAAGAGAGAGGCACCAATGAAGAGATGTGTGATCAGTGTGTGCAGTAGGGTTAGAAAGTGTAAATAAGTGAATAATGTAGACAATCAATGACTTGTGTTTAATCATATTGGTTAGTTGTATGGGAGTCCTGTTTTCCCACAATGGGTGCCTGGGAAGGAGGGATGGTTCTTTTCCATAAAAAGGAAAGCACTGAGGCAGGAGCAGGAGACAAGTGACCCTTGCAGGCCTGGGGCCTCATGGCCTCCTTGTCCCTGCTCAGCAGCCTGGCAGGGGCCGCCCCATGCTCCTGCCCTTGCCATTGCACATCCCCACATGCCAGTGCCCATCCCGGCAAGAGCCCTGAGCAAGGAGGGAGGGACAGCATCTGCCTGGCCAGGCCCTGGGGCTCAGCCCTTGGCCCTTTGCATTCCTCAAACACATCCAGCTTGGCTCAGCACCACAGACAACTTTGCCTTCTTTGTCCCCAGCTGTCATCACTGCCTCCAATGTTCTGCTCTAACTGGAACCTGGGGACACTTTCCCAGTCGTGTTCCTCAGTGGGACCCATTAAAACTTCAGTAAACTTTAAAGTTTCTATTTACGTTTGAGTTCTTGAGAAGTTTTTTGATCACTCTCTCAGGGACTGAGTCTAATGTAAACAACACCAAATCCCCAAGAGGCTCATTAAAGTCCTTGTGCTGTGTCTGTGCTGCTGAGCTTTAAAGGAACAGCTCTTGCCAGGGCCAGCTCCTCTCCCAGCCCAGCAGGGCTGACGGCTCTGCCTGCAGGCACTGAGGGCACAGGAGCCAGGCAGAGACAGGCTGAAGGCAATCAGGATTGGGAAGACATTGAGCTGAGACTGCACTTGGGGAAAGATCTTCACAGCCCTGTGCATGGTGAGTGTGTGGGTGCAGGGCAATGTCCCCTGTGCTCCTGGAGGCATCTCCTGAAGCCAGCACACCCCACAGCCTGGGGGATGTGTCAGGAGGACTCTCCCAGTTTCTCTGTGGCACAGCAGGAGGAGGAGGAGGAGGAGGATGTGCTGCAGAGCGGGGCTGCCCTGGGCACCGTCAGAGGGACAGGGCAGGACGGCTCCTGCTGCCAGGGACGGCTGCAGGGGCTGAAGCTGGGGCTGCAGCCAGGGCTGCCCAGGGCTGTCCTGCACAGCAGCTCCTGCAGCCCTCAGGGCTCTTGGCCAGCCCAGGCCATGTGCCACCTGCCAGGGGCAGCTCTCAGCCTGCCTGGCAGCTCCCCATGGACGCTGCAGGGGAGAAGTTGGAGGTGGAAGGAGCCACCCCCATCAGGGCAGATTCCTCCTGCTCTGGAGATGGTGCTGCATGGCCAGGGCTGCTCTCAGCTTTCTCCTCAAGGCAAGGGAAAGGGGCTGTCAGCTTTGGCTGTGTCACTGACACTCCTGCACTGTCACCCTGGGCATCAGCAGATGGGCCTCACATCTCCCTCAGAAAGTGCCTCCTCAGCCTCCTCTCCCTACAGACAGCAGCAGCAGCACCTTGGCTTGCAGCATCTCTGTTTGTCTGGCCTGCCCTTAAGGCCCTGGTGCCAGGGAGATGCCCCTGGGCAGTGCCCTGTGCTGGGAGGGGTCTGCAGGGCAGAGCTGAGCCCCCAGGGCTGGGCTGGGCTCTGGCAGCACTGGCAGGGACAAGGCTTGGGTAGAGAGAAACAGCTCCCAGTAGGCACAACTCGAGGCAGCAGAGAGCCAGACCAACCCTTGCAATCTCATCCTGTCCATCTGCATAGGAAAAGACAGAAGGGTTTGGATAAAATTATTTTTAAACTGGAGCCTTCAAAAAGTCCACTTTATTTTTCAAGAAAGATTTAAGTGTGATCATGCTGAAATAGGGAGAGGTTAAATATCAAAGGGCACCTTTGTGAGGGACCAGCAGGTCTGACTGCACTGGGACACAGGGAGCCCCTTTTCCCTCTGGGCTCTGCAGTGTTCAGCCTGAGAGCAATGCTGAAGAAAAAACAGTAACTCAGAAGGAGCAGAAACCTAAAATCCAAAATCAAGAAATTTAGCAAATTTCCTTCAAAACAAGATCAATAATTTTGAGGGGATTCCTAATAAAAGAGCATAGGATTGACTCAAGGAAATCTGTCCTAGCTTGTCAATGTCTTCTTTCAACAGCTCACAATGTCCAGAGTGAAGGAATGTTCAACAGCAGCTCCATCAGGCACTTCCTCCTGCTGGCACTGGCAGACACGCAGGCAGCTGCAGCTCCTGCACTTCTGCCTCTTGCTGGGCATCTCCCTGGCTGCCCTCCTGGGCAACGGCCTCATCATCAGCGCCGTAGCCTGCGGCCACCACCTGCACACGCCCATGTTCTTCTTCCTGCTCAACCTGGCCCTCAGCGACCTGGGCTGCATCTGCACCACTGTCCCCAAAGCCATGCACAATTCCCTCTGGGACACCAGCACCATCTCCTACAAAGGATGTGTGGTACAGGTCTTTTTCTTTATGTTATTCATCTCAGCAGAATGTTTCCTCCTGACCGTCATGTGCTACGACCGCTACGTGTCCATCTGCAAACCCCTGCACTACGGGACCCTCCTGGGCAGCAGAGCTTGTGCCCACATGGCAGCAGCTGCCTGGGCCAGTGCCTTTCTCTATTCACTGCTGCACACAGCCAATACATTTTCCCTGCCCCTGTGCCATGACAATGCCCTGGGCCAGTTCTTCTGTGAAATCCCTCAGATCCTCAAGCTCTCCTGCTCCAAATCCTACCTCAGGGAACTTGGGCTCCTTGCTCTAAGTGCCTGTATAGCATTTGGTTGTTTTGTGTTCATTGTTTTCTCTTACGTGCAGATCTTCAGGGTCGTGCTGAGGATCCCCTCTGAGCAAGGACAGCACAAAGCCTTTTCCACCTGCCTCCCTCACCTGGTTGTGGTCTCTCTGTTTCTCAGCACTGGCTTTTTTGCCCACCTGAAGCCCCCCTCCATCTCCTCCCCATCCCTGGATCTGGCAGTGTCAGTTCTGTACTCGGTGGTGCCTCCAGCCCTGAACCCCCTCATCTACAGCCTGAGGAACCAGCAGCTCAAGGCTGCAGTGTGGAGACTCATGACTGGACAATTTAGGAAACATTAAACTGCTGGCCAGTTTTTGCAAGTCACTTGTAATAAAACTCATCTTTGATACTTGTATACTTTGATAGTACTTGATACTTTGTTGATTTCCTTTTGGAGGTTCTTTTTTGTTGTTTTACTTCTATAATTTTGCCTCAAAATGAAAGCCACTGATTTTGCCATATCTTGTATTGTTCCTCTACACTTTCACTGTGACCCACAGACAATTTAAATGTCTCTGGAGCTGCAGCAGCAATGTCTGTGTGCAGAGCTGGGGGCAGATCAGTGCTGGCCCAGCAGCTGTGCCCAGCAGCAGCAGCACTTGGTGTTGCCAGTGCTGCTGCCGTGGCCCTGCCCTGCTGCCCTGCTGGCCCTGGTGTTGCTGCAGGGCCTGAGTGCTCTCGGGGCTGGGCACAGCCCTGGGGGTGGCAGTGCCGGGGCTGCAGCAGGGACAGGCCATGGGCACTGCTGGGGCAGCGCTGACGCCTCAGGCCAGGCCCTGGGGGCTCCAGGCTCCTTGCCCAGGCTCTCTCAAGAACACGGCCAGGCCAATGCTCAGCACAGAAAAGCCCCGTGAGCAGCCCCAGGCTGGCCGTGGGCAGGCTGGGGGCAAACAGCATGGCTGGGGCTCTGCAAGAGCCCTGGGGCAGACGGGAAGGATCAGCAGAGCAGGGGCTGATCCATCCCCAGTGCGCTGCACAGCCCAGGGCAGCGTCCCAGAGCGTCCTGATGGAGCTGCCAACAACATCCCCCCTCTGCAGCCCTGGCCTCTCCCCCAGCTCACACAGGTGCCCCATCCTTGCAGGCACAGACACGGCAGCACTGGCTCAGCAGCCCCTGTTTGCATTGCACACAGCAGGGGGAGCACCCCCATGCTGGCGCTGTGGGGACATGAACCTGAGGGAGCACAAATGCCATCAGCCCCTGGGGCCAGCAAGGGCTGGGGGACACCAGGGAAACCACTCAGCTTTGTCCTGGCCTCTGCACTCAGCCAGAAAGTTTGTTCCCATCAGCTGGGAGTTTCCTGTCCCACTGCAGACGCTGTTGCTCAGAGCCAGGGCTGCCTGGCAGCCACCCCCAAACTGCCCTGAGCATTTCCTTGGCTTCAACATTGTCTTCTGCCCTGGCGTGACTTCAGGAATTGTCTGCAGGCTCCTGCAGTCCCTCGTGCTGCTCCCTTGCCAGAGGCACCCCAGGCCAGGGGGGCACATCTGGGCTGCTGTGTCTGCCTCTGGGGCTCCCTGTTCTGGGCAGTGAGGAGGGGCTGCAGAGGCTCTGCAGGACTGACAGGATGGGCTTTGGGGCAGGCAGGAGAAGCTGAGGGACCTGGGCTGCTGGAGCTGCTGAAGAGGAGGCCCAGGGCTCCTCCTGCAACTGCTCCAAGGGTGGTTCCAGAGAGTCACAGAATCAGCAAGGTTGGAAAAGACCTTGGAGATCATCAAGTCCAACCTTGCCCTGACACTGCCTTGTCTCCCTGAGCCTCCTCTTCTCCAGGATAAACAACCTCAGCTCCCTCAGCCCCTCCTCACAGGACTTGTGTTCCAGACCCCTCATCAGCCTTGTTGCCCTTCTCTGGACACGCTCCAGCCCCTCCATGGCCTTCCTAAATTGGGGGCCCAGGACTGGACACAGCACTCCAGGTGTGGCCTCACCAGTGCCGAGTGCAGGGGAAGAATCACTGCCCTGCTCCTGCTAGCCACACCATTCCTGATCCAGGCCAGGAGCCATTGGCCTTCTTGTCCACCTGGGCACACTGCTGCCTCATGTCCAGCCTGCTATCCAGCAGTGTCCCCAGGTCCCTTTCTGCCTGGCCGCTGTCCAGCCACTCTGTCCCCAGCCTGTAGCACTGCAGGGGCTTGTTGTGGCCAAAGTGCAGGACCGGCACTTGGTCTTGTTCAATCTCACCTTGTTGGATTTGGGCCCTGGATCCAGCCTGTCCAGGTCCCTCTGCAGGGCCCTCCTACCCTCCAGCAGATCCACACTCACACCCAGCTTGGTGTCACCATGTTTCTGTGAGAGTCACAATGGTCTGCATGATTCAATGAGGCCTCTCAATGTCACAACATCTCTTTGGTTTCATGGTACCCCTTTGGTGCCACAAAGTCACTTTGATCCTTTGGCCCTTCATTGTCACAATGTCCATTGGTTCCCCAAGGCCCTGCAATGTCACAATGGATCCATGGCCCCACAGGGTCTTGGAGTGCAGCAATGGTGTCCTTAGTTCCACAGTGTCCTAATGGCCTCTTGGTCCCAAGGAGCACCACGGCGTCAAAATTATGTCCTAAATTCTGAGTCCCTGAGGAGCAATATTGGCCTCTTGATTCTTTGGGGCCCTGCAGTGTCACAATGGCCCCATCACTACATGAGGTCCTGCAGTGTCACAGTGGCTTCCATGGTTCTACAAGGTCACACAGTGTCACAGTGGTCCCCTGGTCCCATGTGGCCCCAGAGTGCCCCAATGGATTCCCTGGTGGCACAGTGTCACAATGGAGCCCTGCTTACACAAGATCCTGCAGTGTCACGAGGGACCCTTGGTTCCATGGGGCACCAGAGTGTCACAATTGTTCCCCATGTGCTGGTTTTGCATTAATTGACATGTGGTGAGGAGGGAAGAAGCTGCCCATGGAAATGATTATTCTGAGAAGAGCTGCTGAGAGCTTTCTCTGTGCCTAACCGCACCAATCAGAGACTGGTTTTGAAGACTGACACCTTGTTAAACCACTGGAAAACTGAACATGCCTCTATGAACACACATGTTAAAAACTAACAATCCCCAGGAAATACTCTCTCTTCCTTCCAGCCTGGAAACAGGTAACAAGGCTGGCCTGGCCCCTATCTTGGCCAGGCTGGGCTGGGTAGACTCTGCCATGGGGCCGGGCCCCCTCTCAGGTGCTACATTCCAATGCAAGGTGAGGTGACCTGGTTCCGAGAGAACGGCACGGTGACCCAAACTCTCCAGGGTCACTCGGGCCAAGAACACACGCAGACACCAGTATGGTGGACGGTTCAAGACCTTTATTGTCCCGCCTCGTCGGGTTTTATACTCTGCTAGTTTTTTCTCTACGTCAGGGGGTCTTACTTTACTGTAATTGGTTAGTAAGGGGTAAAAAGTTACAAATGTTAGGGGGGACTACATTCTTGGGTGATCCTTTATCACTAGGCGTTAGGGGGAGAGCAACTCTACTGCTTTCCGTGACATCGCGAGATTTTCCGAGCGCCTAACCCTATTCACTACATCTCCCCCCCCTTTTCTACAAATGAACGAAGTAGTCATATACATAGGTACTGAGATGAGGCATGAGGTTGTTGACAAAGAAAGGAGTTTGATAAACTTGAGTAGAAAATCTTGTGACTGGCAGTGTTCCCTGGTCGGATTCACAGGAGTTGTTGCCGGCCTATGAACAGGATGTTGGCCCGTTCCAGGCGGGTCTGAATGAATGAGACTAGCTTGTTCAGCAGGCACGGTCCGAAGGTGACAGCTAAAAGCAGCATTGCCAATGGACCTATTAGGGTAGAAATCAGAGTGGTTAGCCATGGTGATCGATTGAACCAGGACTCGAACCAGCCCTGTTGGGCTTCCCTGTCTTTCTGCCTCTGAGCCAGTCTGTTTCGGAGTTCTGCCATGGAGTCTCTCACGACTCCCATGGGGTCCGTGTAGAAGCAGCATTCCTCTTTCAGGGCAGCACACAGGCCCCCTTGCTGCATGAGCAGGAGGTCCAGTCCTCGCCTGTTCTGCAGGATCACTTCTGAGAGTGAGGAGACTGACTTCTCCAGAAAGGATATGGATTTTTGTGGAGCCGGCTGGGTTCTTCGAAAAGGTGATACAGGTGATCAGAGTGGCACAGGACCCTAGGGACAATCAGAACTTGGACACAAAAGTCGTTAGAGTCATTGAATTTGGCAAGGAACACACAGGGACTCACTCCAGACTTCTGGCAAACCTACATGCCAGATGCGGATGGGACCACCCACTTAGTATTCTTCCTGTCTTTCACATGCCCACCATGGTCCCCTAAATCTCTCCTGGTGTGGTGGAATAGTTTCTGGTGGGCATCCTGACTGGGGGCAGTTCACTGCCACGTGCCCTGCCTGGTCACACTCAGAGCATGCCATCATACTGGTTATTGCGGTGTGGACTGCTGCTTGGATGGGAGCAAGGTGTTCCTCCTTTGCCACGTGTCTGATCATGTCTGCTATGTTGGCCCCAGGTGGCAGTGATCTTAGAATGTCCTTGGTGGCTGAGTTGCATTGCTGGCGTAGGCAGTCTGCCAGCACGGGACCCTTAGCTTCTGGGGGTAATGAGGAGGAATCTAATGCTGCCTGAAGCCTGTCCACAAACTGAGTGAAGCTCTCACTTTCACTCTGTCTTATGGTAGACCACTGTGAGGGTTTGGCCACTACCTTGGCAGTAGCACGGATGGCTTCCCGGGCAGCACGAGTGGTTGTCATGACTTCATGGGCCCTTAATCCCTCAGCCTGGGCCTGGGGGGTGATCATAGTAGGGTCTCTACCCATCAATCTCTGTATACTGGAGCCGTGTAGTGGATGGTCAGGTCCCGTTATCTGAGCTAGCTCCTTTGTACAATTGATCCTCCCATTCCTGTTTAAAAACAATCATTCCCGCCCCATCAAAGATCATTCTGCACGTCTGTTTAATGTCAAAGGGAAGCATGTCATCTCCCCCAAAAACGCCGTCAATGAGTGTGGTAACCATGGCAGAATTAATTCCCTTGTCTGCAATCGCTTTAGTAATTGCCTGTACCTCTTTTGGATTCACTGGGGAATAGGTCCTTCTTTGGTTTTCGCCTGCCCCCCCAACACGGACAGGGAAGACTAGCTTGGCTGAAGGGGTGTATTCGGCGCAGGCTATCTTTATTTTTCGCCAGTCTGTGAGCGGGGTCCGGTTTTTCTCTGATGACCCCTTCACCCATGTGGGAGTGCTGCGACTAGAGATCTTATATGTTGCTGCTCTCCCTCTGTTAAGGCTGGAATCCGAACCGGAGCTTTCCGACTCCCTCTCGGACTCGTCCCGGCTCGAGTCTGAGTCGGAGTCGGATGTGGAATGGCCGAGCACTTCCGGGCTGCTCTCCCTTTTCTTTGGGCTCCGCCCCCGCCCCCTCCTGCCGGGGGCGGACCGTTCCCTCCCCCTGGGGTCTCCCCGCCTCCTGCTGGGGGAGGTCCTTGCCTTATATGGGCTTAATTTGAATAGAGCGCTCTGAGTGGTCTCACCCCTCACTGCAGGGACCGCCCCCCCCTCCCCCTTCTCCCGCGCATGCGATGTTAAGTGGGCTGAGTCCATTTCCGCCCTTTGTCTCCTCTTCTCTTTCGCCCGGACCATGTGGCCGGCGGCCATCTTCAAGCCCATACGGCGGGGGGGAGATTGCATCGGTCCGGGTGGTTTCTGACCGTCCCGCCGCTTCCCGCGCCTCCTCCGTCAGCCCCCCCCAAAAACACTGTGCCCGTTGCTCTGCCTCTTGTGTCGGGTCAGCGATCGGCGGGGGGGGAGACGGGTGGAGGGGCCGCGGTTTTGTCGAGAGGCTCCGAGGGGGGGCTGGGGTCTGGCGGGCTCCGCGGGGGGGTTGGGCTTGGGCTCGGGGGGAGGTGGGACGCACCTAGCTCCCGCACATCCCCGTCTGCAATCTGATCACTTTCCGTGGTGGTCTGTGTCGCTGCTCCAACCCCTAGCTGCAGAGTGGCTTTTAAGCAACTTCTGGCAGCTTGCCAAGCTTCCTGCTTTTGTCGGGCTTTTCGCAGAGCTTGGATGACTTTTCCCCATGATTTTAGGGCTTTCCCCGAGCCTGAACACATAGTGTCCTCAGCTAGGGTTTTCGTACAATTATCCCACACCTCTGGGTGTAAAATATCCACAGGGCTCTCTATAGCCCCCAGCTTAATCAATCTCGGCAATGCGAGAGTCATATCCTTAAGCTTACAATCGATTCCCCATTGTGCATGCATTTAACTGACTACCTTTGCGATCGCTTCCATGATTCGAGGGTGTCCCCTCCCGCTGCACTAGGCCAGCTGTGCAGCCGCCGTCCTCTCTCCAGGTGGATTCCCGTTCCCGGGCGCTGGTTCGATCCCGGGTGTCGGCACCACTTGTTGCCTTTAATGCATGGTGAGGTGACCTGGCTCTGAGGAACGGCACGGCAACCCACAACCTTCAGGGTCACTCGGGCCAAGAACACACGCAGACACCAGTATGGTGGACGGTTCAAGACCTTTATTGTCCCGCCTCGTCGGGTTTTATACTCTGCTAGTTTTTTCTCTACGTCAGGGGGTCTTACTTTACTGTAATTGGTTAGTAAGGAGTAAAAAGATACAAATGTTAGGGGGGACTACATTCTTGGGTGATCCTTTATCACTAGGCATTAGGGGGAGAGCAACTCTACTGCTTTCCGTGACATCGCGAGATTTTCCGAGCGCCTAACCCTATTCACTACACTCAGGGACCCTGCCAAGCCCTGTCCCAGCAGAGCCGGGCACCAGCAGCTGCCAGGCAGGGGCAGGGGAGGCCATCAGCCCGTGGCGTGTTCCAGCTGAGATCTCAGCCATTTCCCCCCAGTGTGGCCGCTGCACGAGATCATGTGGCTGAGGCCAGGGGCGGCCTTGTAGCCCACACAGAGAGTGGCCCTGTGCCTGGAATTGAACGCAGCAGGGGCCAGAGACCGGCCATGGGGCTGATCCTGACACAGCCCCAGGGCAGCCTGAAAAATCCATCACCGCGATTGCTTGGGCCAACACACGGCAGGAATCACATGAGCATCTGCAGGGCCCAGGTGAGATATGAACTCTTTCAGTGCATAGATAAGGCTTACAGACCTTCAGTCCTGCCTCGGGTCAGAGAAAAGGACAGAGTGAAGACACATAGAGAACAACATGAGACATGAAGGTCAGTGAGAAGAAGTCAAGTCCCAGATGGGAGGGTTGAGGAGATGCCTCAGTTCTGGGCTGAAATCCTCTTGTAAGGCTATGGAGAAAATATAATTGATACATCAGACTCTTTTTTCCCTGTAACTCATTGAAAGTATGGAGGGATGAAGTGTTCAAAGTGTAGATATGAGCAAAGGCATTTACTCTCAAGCAAGCAGATGTTGGAGTAGCTGTGATCCCATGAGAAGTTTGAACAGAGAGAGAGAGGAGACATGAAGACCCCTGGCCTCCAGGGAAAGAAGAAGACCTTGCTTCCCAGAGATAATCTCAGAAACAGATAAAGAACACATTTGCTCTTGAACAGCTCATCCTTAAATTTATACCCCATAAGTTGACATAGTCCATAAACACAGCTGTGGGAATGTTGCAAAAGATGGGAGACACTTCACGATTGCAGAGTCCTGGGCAGCTGCTGTTTGTAGAAATTAAAAGCCATGAGATAACTGTTTTCTTGTGGAGAAGTCTTCATAAAATGACAAGAGGAACTCCTCTCCCTAAGTGAACCGAAGAGAGACTATTCTAGAGGTGATAAACTAACTGAATTGTTTCTGTATGTCATAAGCGGGAAAAAAAAAGGTTGTAGGAGGTTAGAAGTGTTAGGAGGTTTGAGGTTAGAAGTTTAGAAGTGTTCTAAAAGTTTTATTCTAATTCTTGTTATTTTCTCATTTAGATACTGTTAATAAAGTTTTCCTCATACCCTTTTTAAAGTCTAAGCCTGCTTTGCCTTCCTTCAAATCCTATCGCACAGCAGAAAATGAGTAAGTACATTCCAGCATTTAGCCAGCACTGACCCCACCACTCCTGAGTTCCACCACTCCCTGCAGTTTCACAATGGCCCCTTGCTTACCCAGGGCCCAGCAGTGTCACAATCATCACAAAATCACAGAATCAGCCAGGCTGGAAAAGACCTTGGAGATCAGCAACTCCAACCTGTGACCCAACACCACCTTGTCACCCAGACCATGGCACTCAGTGCCACATCCAGTCTTTGATTAAACACCTCCAGGGACGGTGACTGCACCACCTCCCTGGGCAGCCCATTCCAGTGCCCAATCACCCTTTCTGTGAAGAACCTATTCCAAATGTCCAGCTGAAATGTCCCATGGTGCAGGTTAAGGCTGTGTCCTCTTGTCCTGTCACTGTTCCCTGGGAGAAGAGCCCGATCCCCCCTGGCTGCACTCTCCTGTCAGGGAGTTGCAGAGAGTGATGAGGTCTCCCCTGAGCCTCCTCTTCTCCAGGATAAACAACCCCAGCTCCTTCAACCTCTCCTCATAGGACTTGTGTTCCAGACCCCTCACCAGCCTTGTTGCCCTTCCCTGGACACGCTCCAGCCCCTCCATGGCCTTCCTAAATTGTGGGCCCAGAACTGGACACAGCACTCAAGGTGTGGCCTCACCAGTGCTGAGTGCAGGGGAAGAATCACTGCCCTGCTCCTGCTGGCCACACCATTCCTGATCCAGGCCAGGAGCCATTGGCCTTCTTGCCACCTGGCTCAGCAGGTCCCCAGCTGCTTCCTTCTGGATTACAGGGGGCTGTTCTGCTCCCTGTGCCCATCCACCAGCTCAGGAGAACACTTGTCCTGAGGACAACCTGTCCTAATGTTGAAAACTGGGGCAAAGAAGGTGTTAAGCAGCTCAGCTTTTTTTAATCCTTAGTTACTTTATTCCTCACTGCATGCAATAAAGAGTAGGTGTTCTACTTATCTCTCTTTTTGCTTTTAGGTTTTTGTTTAAAAACATTTTTTATTATTTTTCACAGAAGTGACCAGGTTAAGCTCTAATTGAGCTTTCAGCACTCTACTTTTCCTTCTGCATGACCTAACAACATCCTTAAACACCTCCTGAAATGCCTGATTTCTGTCCAATGGTGACACACTCTC
>WSPJ01000094.1:22083-44620 GCA_009764595.1 Geothlypis trichas
CCGTGGGCCAAGGACAATGGGATGAGGTTCACCAAGGCCAAGGGCCACATCCTGCCCTGGGCTCACAACCACCCCAAATCCCTGGCTGTGCCCTGCCCCTGATCCCCACAGCCTGTCCTGTTTCCTTCATCCCTGCATTGCCAGGGACTCTCTGGGACAAGGGAGCTCTGCTCTGGGGATGGAGGGAGGTGCAGGTGCCACCAGTGGAGTGGGAACCAGAACTCACCAGGTTTGTGTCCTTTGGGGGTCAGGAACTGGTGGGACTCAGAGGCACAGGAAGTTTCTCTTCATGGCCAACAGACCATGGTTGAACAGGACACAATTCAATAACAATCACACCCTTCCCTGAGCCATTTGCAACGTCCCAGCAGCATCTGACATGTCCACCATCCACAAGTGATTTCCATACTAAAATAATTTTAGAAAAATATGGTTCTGTGATAGATATAATCACACTTAAATTCTTGTATCAGGATGCCCATCCTTGACTGGGGATAAAACTGCCTGAACAATTGCCATTTTTTTAAGCCGTCAGTGGTGGATGGAGAATGGGGTCAGGCTGCTTTTGGTGTTGAGGAAATGCTGAAACCAGCCTGACTCATTTCAGCTCCTCCTGTCCTGGCTGATCTCCCCTCTTTCCCCTCCCACCCATTGGCTTTTGTCTCCCTCCAGGCCCCCGGTGAAGAGCCTGGCTCTGTGTTCTCCATCCCCTCCTTGGTGGCATTGCCAGGCTGGGATGAGGAGCCCCTCAGCCTTCCCTGCTGTGGGCTGGACAAGCCCAGCTCCCTCAGCCTCTGCTCACAGCCCAAGGGCTCCAGCCCCACCTTGGAGGCCCTTCCCAGGACCTGCTCCAGCTGCCAGACATCTTTCCTTCCCTGGGCAACCCAAACCAGGCCGCAGTGACCTGGATAATCCACAGGCTTGATATCCTGGTCACACAACCCAGCCCCTTGTCCCTGTGTCACGTTCTGTCAATCTTATGGAACATCCTTGGAGAAGGCTGCAGCTCCAGGTGGACCGGGGAGATACCGGGAGACCCCGCTTGGCATGAACAGCTTTGGACTTCTCAGGGGAGAAACTGTGAGGGGAAGCTGGGGCAGAGCGACCAACCCAGTGACTGCAGGCACACAGTTTGTGGGGATTGGGAGTGGGGCTGTGGCTCAGCCTCATCCCTAAGGGCTACAACTGTGCAGGACAGGTGAACAGTATTAAAGGTAATGAGACATGGAGTGCTGAGGTGCACTGACCAACCACAAAAGGGTACAGAGGGCACACAGGTGCAATGCGTGTAAGATGAAGGGTATAAAAGGTTGTGCTGAAGAACAGTAAAGGGCTGATGTTTGAAGCCTTTATTGGTGTTAGTTGTACTCCCAGCAGGGACATCTGGTGACCCCGATGTGATCCTGAGGTGATTTGGTCAGATGACTGTGGACCTAAGAGCGGTAAGATGGTAGAGCCAGGTGGACTACAAGCTTGGGAACTGAGCCAGGTGGACCAAGAGCCTGAGAGCCTAAAAATCTGGATGAGTTAAAGCCAGGCAGACTGGAGAGCCTGAAATAAAAGTAGGTGGACCTGAGAGCCTAGAAGCCTGGACAATGTATGAGATGCCCCCCAAGAGGAAGGGTGCTGGATATGAGGAGCAGATGCTACACACTTTGCTTATTTGGTATGAAAGAAATCGAGTGAGGCTATGCACTTTGCTTGTTTGGAAGGGGATGGCTTGGGAGCTAACACAACCTGCCTTTTTTAAAATGTGGGAGTGTACCAGCCACATTTTTGCTTATGCCCCTCCCTGCAGGCACGGTGGAGTGAGCCCCGCACTCTCTGGTTATGTTTTAGCCTGCTCGGTGATGTCACAGCTCATACTACAATGTCACACAACTGGTCTCTGATGTCACTGCTAACTCTGTGATGTCATAATCTGCTCTATGATGTCAGACCTCTGCCCTGTGATTTTACAGCCAGCTCTGTGATGTCACAGAGACAGCCTATGATGCTGTAGCTGCTTTATGACCTCACAGAACCTCTGTGATGTCATGGCTGACTCTGAGATCTCATGTTACCAGATGATAAATTGTCTACACCAGGTGAGCACACACAGTGCTGGTTCTCCAAAACCCCAGGCCTATGGAAACCACACAATGCCCATTGTGTGAGAAGGGGAACTGAGATCCACCAGCCTCAGTGTCCTGCCAGCTCAGCCAGGCCCACTGGAACATTGGGGTCCATGAGCACCAGGGACCACCAGAGAGACCCCCAGGGCAGGAGAATGCATGAAAAAGGGGAGGGGAAATATGGTAATGATTTTGGGGAAATGATTATCATATGTGTGTTTAGTCCAGGCCAATCAATGAATATGTGTGCAAAATACAGAATATAAACAGAAACTTTCCTGCATTCAGCATGCACGGCTTTGGGAGGAGCTGTCCCCCTGTGCATCTGGCCAAATTAAGAATGCTGCTTCTTAATGGTACATTGGGATTTTGGATTTTTGGATTTTACTGAATTTTTAGTAACAGTCCCAATCCCAAGGAAAGCTCTGTCTGCTGCTGGTCACAAACAGAGAAGGGCTGGTGGGAGATGTGGTGGTCGGAGGCTACCTGGGGCACAGTGACCATGAAATAATGGAGTTTTTAACATCCTGTGAAAGAAGGAGGTGCATCAACAAAACTTCATCACTGGAATTATGCTGGGCAGACCTTGGCCTGTTCAGGATGCAGATTTGGAGATTACTGAATCAGGTACTGATTTTTTAAGGGAAACACACTTTAAAACAAAGGTGTCCAGGAAGTATGGACACCTCAAGAAAGGAATATTAAGGGGGAAGGAGCAGCAACAGCCTGTCCCTCTATGCCAAAGCTGAGCCTGAGAGGAATATTACTGTCCTGGCTGGGCATGGAGCTTTTGTGGGAACTCAGGAAAAAAGAGAGTGTGTCACTATTGGACAGAAATCAAGAATCTCAGGAAGTGTTTAAGGATGTTGTTAGGTCGTGCAGAAGGAAAAGTAGAGTGCTGAAAGGTCAATTAGAGCTTAACCTGGCCACTTCTGTGAAAAATAATAAAAAATATTAAAAAAAAAAACTAAAAGCAAAAAGAGAGATAAGTAGAACACCTACTCTTTATTGCATGCAGTGAGGAATAGAGTAACTAAGGATTAAAAACAGCTGAGCTGCTAAACAACTTCTTTGCCCCAGTTTCCAACATTAGGACAGGTTGTCCTCAGGACAAGTGTTCTCCTGAGCTGGTGGATGGGCACAGGGAGCAGAACAGCCCCCCTGTAATCCAGGAGGAAGCAGCTGGGGACCTGCTGAGCCAGGTGGGCAAGAAGGCCAATGGCTCCTGGCCTGGATCAGGAATGGTGTGGCCAGCAGGAGCAGGGCAGGGATTCTTCCCCTGCACTCAGCACTGGTGAGGCCACACCTCGAGTGCTGTGTCCAGTTCTAAGTCCCCAATTTAGGAAGGCCATGGAGGGGCTGGAGCATGTCCAGAGAAGGGCAACAAGGCTGGTGAGGGGTCTGGAACACAAGTCCTGTTCAGAGCAGCTGAGGGAGCTGGGCTTGTTTATCCTGGAGAAGAGGAGGCTCAGGGGAGACCTCATCACTCTCTGCAACTCCCTGACAGGAGGGTGCAGCCAGGGGGGCTCGGGCTTTTCTCCCAGGGAACAGTGACAGGACAAGAGGACACAGCCTTAAGCTGAACCATGGGAGGTTTAGGCTGGACATTTGGAATAGGTTGTTCATAGAAGGGGTCATTGGGCGCTGGAAGGGGCTGCCCAGGGAGGTGGTGGAGTCACCATCCCTGGAGGTGTTTAATCAAAGACTGGATGTGGCACTGAGTGCCATGGTCTGGGTGACAAGGTGGTGTTGGGGCACAGGTTGGAGTTGCTGATCTCCAAGGTCTTTTCCAACCTGGTTAATTCTGTGATTCTGTGATGATTGTGACACTGCAGGGCCCTGGGGAAGCAAGGGGCCATTGTGACACTGCAGGGCCTCGTGGAACTAAGAGGATCACAGTGACACTGTGCACTGAAGGCACCACAGAACCAAGGCCCCATTGTGACACTGTGGGGCTGGATGGAAGCCAGGAGTCCAGAGTGACACTCTGGGTCCTCGTGGAACCATGGAGGCCACTGTGACACTGCAGGGCCTTGTTGAACCGAGGGGCCATTGTGACACTACGGAACCAAGGAGAGCCTTGTGAGACCCTGGGGCCCAATGGAACCAAGGGGCCATTGTGACACTGCAGGGCCTGGTGGAACTCAGGTGTGGTGGGGTCAGTGCTGGCTAAATGCCAGTGCCCCCACTAGAATATACTTACTCATTTTCTGCTGTGTGATAGGATTAGGGGGAAGGCAAAGCAGGCTTAGACTTCAAAAGGGTATAAAGAAAACTTTATTAACAGCAACTAAAAGAAAAAAAAATTAGAATCAAAATAAAACTTTTAAATTACTTCTCCTCCCTCCTACAACCTTTTCTTTCCCTCTAACAACGTACAGAAACAACTCAGTCAGTTTATCACCTCTAGAATAGTCCTCCTTCAGTTCACTTAGGGAGAGAAGTCCCTCTTGTAATTTTATGGAGACTTCTCCACAAGAAAACAGTTCTCTTGTGGCTTTTAATTTCCATGCACAGCAGCTGCCCAGGAATCAGCAATTGTTAAGTGTGTCCCATCTTTTTGCAGCCTTCCCACAGCTGTGTTTGTGGGCTATGTCAACTTATGGGTTATTATTTTAAGGTTAAGCTGTTCAAGAGCAAAGGTTCTCTTTATCTGTCTATGCCATCATCTTCATCTCTGGGAACAGAGGTCTTCTTTCCCTTGGGGAAAAGGGTCTTCATCATTCCTCTCTCTCTCTGTTCAAACTTCTCATGGGATAACAGCTACTTCAGCATCTGCTTGCTTTAGCAGAAATACCTTTGCTCATATCTACAATTTGAACACTTAATCCTCGCATACTTTCAATGAGTTACAGGGGAAAAAAAGAGTCTGATGGATCAATTATATTTTCTCCATAGCCTTACAAGAGGATTTCAGCCCAGGACTGAGGCATCTCCTCAAACCTCCCATCTGGGACTTGACTTTTTCTCACTGACCTTCATGTCTCATGTTGTTCTCTATGTGTCTTCACTCTGTCCTTTTCTCTGACCCGAGGCAGGACTGAAGGTCTGTAAGCCTTATCTATGCACTGAAAGAGTTAATATCTCACCTTGGCCCTGCAGATGCTCATGTGATTCCTGCCGTGTGGTGGCCCAAGCAATCGCGGTGATGGATTTTTCAGGCTGCCCTGGGGCTGTGTCAGGATCAGCCCCATGGCCGGTCTCTGGCCCCTGCTGCGTTCAATTCCAGGCACAGGGCCACTCTCTGTGTGGGCTACAAGGCCGCCCCTGGCCTCAGCCACATGATCTCGTGCAGCGGCCACACTGGGGGGCAATGGCTGAGATCTCAGCTGGAACACGCCACGGGCTGATGGCCTCCCCTGCCCCTGCCTGGCAGCTTCTGGTGCCCGGCTCTGCTGGGACAGGGCCTGGCAGGGTCCCTGAGAAGGGAGAGCCCATGGCAGAGTCTACCCAGCCCAGCCTGGCCAAGATAGGGGCCAGGCCAGCCTTGTTACCTGTTCCCAGGCTGGAAGGAAGAGGGAGTATTTCCTGGGGATTGTTAGTTTTTAACATGTGTGTTCATAGAGGCGTGTTCAGTTTTCCAGTGGTTTAACAAGATGTCAGTCTTCAAAACCAGTCTCTGATTAGTGCTGTTAGGCACAGAAGAAGCTCTCAGCAGCTCTTCTCAGAATAAACATTTTCATGGGCAGCTTCTTCCCTCCTCACCAGATGTCAATTAATGCAAAACCAGCACATCAGGGAACAATTGTGCCACTCTGGTGCCCCATGGAACCAAGGGTCCCTCATGACACTGCAGGATCTTGTGTAAGCAGGGCTCCATTGTGACACTGCACCACCAGGGAATCCATTGGGGCACTCTGGGGCCACATGGGACCAGGGGACCACTGTGACACTGTGTGACCTTATAGAACCATGGAAGCCACTGTGACACTGCAGGACCTCATGTAGTGATGGGACCATTGTGAAACTGCAGAGCCCCAAAGAATCAGGGGGCCAGTGTTGCTCCTCAGGGACTCTGAATTTAGGACATAATTTTGACACTGTGGTGCTCCTTGGGACCAAGAGGCCATTGGGACACTGTGGAACTAAGGACATCATTGCTGGACTCCAAGACCTTGTGGGGCCATGGATCCATTGTGACATTGCAGGGCCTCGGGGAACCAATGGACATTGTGACAATGAAGGGCCAAAGGATCAAAGTGACTTTGTGGCACCAAAGGGGTGCCATGAAACCAAAGAGATGTTGTGACATTGAGAGGCCTCATTGAATCATGCAGACCATTGTGACTTCCACGGAAACATGGTGACACCAAGCTGAGTGTGAGTGTGGATCTGCTGGAGGGTAGGAGGGCTATGCAGAGGGACCTGGACAGGCTGGATCCAGGGCCCAAATCCAACAAGGTGAGGTTGAACAAAACCAAGTGCCGGGTCCTGCACCTTGGCCACAACAAGCCCTGCAGTGCTACAGGCTGGGGACAGAGTGGCTGGACAGCAGCCAGGCAGAAAGGGACCTGGGGACACTGCTGGACAGAAGGCTGGACATGAGGCAGCAGTGTGCCCAGGTGGGCAAGAAGGCCAATGGCTCCTGGCCTGGATCAGGAATGGTGTGGCCAGCAGGAGCAGGGCAGGGATTCTTCCCCTGCACTCAGCACTGGTGAGGCCCCACCTGGAGTGCTGTGTCCAGTTCTGGGTCTCCAATTTAGGAAGGCCTTGGAGGGGCTGGAGCGTGTCCAGAGAAGGGCAACAAGGCTGGGGAGGGGTCTGGAACACAAGTCCTGTGAGGAGCGGGTGAGAGAGCTGAGGTTGTTTATCCTGGAGAAGAGGAGGCTCAGGGAGACAAGGCAGGTGTCAGGGCACAGGTTGGACTTGATGATCTCCAAGGTCTTTTCCAGCCTTGCTGATTCTGTGACTCTCTGGAACCACCCTTGGAGCAGTTGCAGGAGGAGCCCTGGGCCTCCTCTTCAGCAGCTCCAGCAGCCCAGGTCCCTCAGCTTCTCCTGCCAGCCCCAAAGCCCATCCTGTCAGTCCTGCAGAGCCTCTGCAGCCCCTCCTCACTGCCCAGAACAGGGAGCCCCAGAGGCAGACACAGCAGCCCAGATGTGCCCCCCTGGCCTGGGGTGCCTCTGGCAAGGGAGCAGCACCAGGCACTGCAGGAGCCTGCAGACAATTCCTGCAGCACTTGTAGGATGATCCTGCTGCCCAAGGGACGTTCCCATGGTGCCAAGTCAGGAACTGCAATGGGGAGTGGGGCCAGAGAGGAAAGGGCAAACAGGGATGGGCTGTTTGCAGGGGAGGGGACAGGGATGGGCAATAGGAAGAAATCTGGATCAGGAAAGAGGAAAGAAAGCAAAGGTGAAGCCAAGGAAATGCTCAGGGCTGTTTGGGGATGGCTGCCAGGCAGCCCTGGCTCTGAGCAACAGCGTCTGCAGTGGGACAGGAAAGTCCCAGCTGATGGGAACAAACTTTCTGGCTGAGTGCAGAGGCCAGGACAAAGCTGAGTGCTTTCCCTGGTGTCCCCCAGCCCTTGCTGGCCCCAGGGGCTGATGGCATTTGTGCTCCCTCAGGTTCATGTCCCCACACCAACAGCATGGGGGTGCTCCCCCTGCTGTGTGCAATGCAAACAGGGGCTGCTGAGCCAGTGCTGCCGTGTCTGTGCCTGCAAGGATGGGGCACCTGTGTGAGCTGGGGGAGAGGCCAGGGCTGCAGAGGGGGGATGTTGTTGGCAGCTCCATCAGGACGCTCTGGGACGCTGCCCTGGGCTGTGCAGCGCACTGGGGATGGATCAGCCCCTGCTCTGCTGCTCCTTCCCGTGTGCCCCAGGGCCCTTGCAGAGCCCCAGCCATGCTGTTTGCCCCCAGCCTGCCCACGGCCAGCCTGGGGCTGCTCACGGGGCTTTTCTGTGCTGAGCATTGGCCTGGCCGTGTTCTTGAGAGAGCCTGGGCAAGGAGCCTGGAGCCCCCAGGGCCTGGCCTGAGGCGTCAGCGCTGCCCCAGCAGTGCCCATGGCCTGTCCCTGCTGCAGCCCCGGCACTGCCACCCCCAGGGCTGTGCCCGGCCCCGAGAGCACTCAGGCCCTGCAGCAACACCAGGGCCAGCAGGGCAGCGGGGCAGGGCCACGGCAGCAGCACTGGCAACACCAAGTGCTGCTGCTGCTGCTGGGCACAGCTGCTGAGCCAGCCCTGATCTGCCCCCAGCTCTGCACACAGACATTGCTGCTGCAGCTCCACAGAAGGCAATAAAAGGCGGATAATAGGAGAAAATCTTACCTGGGGATCCTTTACTTGATTTAAAGCCATTGAGAGCACAGCTTCTCATTGACACAGTCTGTGGGTCACAGTGAAAGTTTGGAGGAACAAAATAAGATATGTTAGGATCGAGGTCTTTCTTTTAGGGACAATATTAAGAAAGTAAAACAATGAAAATGAACCTCCAAAATAAAACCAACAAGAAGTATCAAAGATAAGTTTTATTACAAATGATTATCAGAAACTGAGCAGCAGTTTAATGTTTCCTAAATGGTCCATTCATCAGTTTCCGTGCTGCAGCCTTGAGCTCTTGGTTCCTCAGGCTGTAGATGAGGGGGTTCAGGGCTGGAGGCACCACCGAGTACAGAACTGACAGGGCCAGATCCAGGGATGGGGAGGACATGGAGGGGGGCTTCAGATAGGCAAATGTGCTAGTGCTGACAAACAGGGAGACCACAGCCAAATGAGGGAGGCAGGTGGAAAAGGCTTTGTGCCGTCCCTGCTCAGAGGGGATCCTCAGCACAGCCCTGAAGATCTGCACATAGGAGAAAACAATGAACACAAAACAACCAGAAAATAAACAAACACTAGCAGCAAGAAGCCCAAGTTCCCTGAGGTAGGATTTGGAGCAGGAGAGCTTGAGGATGTGTGGGATTTCACAGAAGAACTGGCCCAGGGTATTGCCATGGCACAGGGGCAGGGAAAATGTATTGGCTGTGTGCAGCAGAGCATTGAGAAAGCCACTGGCCCAGGCAGCTGCTGCCATGTGGGCACAAGCTCTGCTGCCCAGGAGGGTCCCGTAGTGCAGGGGTTTGCAGATGGACACGTAGCGGTCGTAGCACATGACGGTCAGGAGGGAAATCTCTGTTGAAGAGAAAAAAACAAAAAAGAAGAGCTGTGCAGCACATGCTGAGTAGGAGATGGTGCTGGTGTCCCAGAGGGAATTGTGCATGGCTTTGGGGACAGTGGTGCAGATGGAGCCCAGGTCGCTGAGGGCCAGGTTGAGCAGGAAGAAGAACATGGGCGTGTGCAGGTGGTGGCCGCAGGCTACGGCGCTGATGATGAGGCCGTTGCCCAGGAGGGCAGCCAGGGAGATGCCCAGCAAGAGGCAGAAGTGCAGGAGCTGCAGCTGCCGCGTGTCTGCCAGTGCCAGAAGGAAGTGCCTGATGGAGCTGCTGTTGGACATTCCTTCACTCTGGGCATGGTGGACTGTTGAAAGAAGACATTGACAAGCATTTTGAGTCAATCCTATGAGGTTATTTTAGGAATTCCCACAAAACTACTTCTTTACCTGTAGGGGAACTTCACTCAACAATTTTATTTTTGAGCTTGGGTTTATGCTCCTGAGTTACTGCCTCATCTTCAGCATTGCTCTCAGCCTGAGCCCTGGGGAAGCCCAGAGGAAAAACAGGGCTCCCTGTGCCCCAGGGCAGTCAGACCTTCTGGAACCACACAGGTGCCCTTTGCCCATTACACCTCCCTCTACTGCAGTGTGATTGAACATAAAAGTTGCTTGAAAAATAAAGTGGACTTTTTAAAGGTTCTGGTTTCAAAGTCAGTTTATCTAAGCCCTTCTGTTTTTCCTTTTGCAGATGGACAGGGAGGGATTCCAAGGCTTGGTCTGGCTCTCTGCTGCCTGGAGTTGTGCCTACTGGGAGCTGTTTCTCTCTATCCAAGCCTTGTCCCTGCCAGTGCTGCCAGAGCCCAGCCCAGCCCTGGGGACTCAGCTCTGCCCTGCAGACCCCTCCCAGCACAGGGCACTGCCCAGGGGCATCTCCCTGGCACCAGGGCCTGTAGGGCAGGCCAGACAAACAGAGATACTGCAAGCCAAGGTGCTGCTGCTGCTGTCTGTAGGGAGAGGAGGCTGAGGAGGCACTTTCTGAGGGAGATGTGAGGCCCATCTGCTGATGCCCAGGGTGACAGTGCAGGAGTGTCAGTGACACAGCCAAAGCTGACAGCCCCTTTCCCTTCCCTTGAGGAGAAAGCTGAGAGCAGCCCTGGCCATGCAGCACCATCTCCAGAGCAGGAGGAATCTGCCCTGATGGGGGTGGCTCCTTCCACCTCCAACTTCTCCCCTGCAGCGTCCATGGGGAGCTGCCAGGCAGGCTGAGAGCTGCCCCTGGCAGGAGGCACATGGCCTGGGCTGGCCAAGAGCCCTGAGGGCTGCAGGAGCTGCTCTGCAGGACAGCCCTGGGCAGCCCTGGCTGCAGCCCCAGCTTCAGCCCCTGCAGCCGTCCCTGGCAGCAGGAGCCGTCCTGCCCTGTCCCTCTGACGGTGCCCAGGGCAGCCCCGCTCTGCAGCACATCCTCCTCCTCCTCCTCTTCCTCCTCCAGTGCCACAGAGAAACTGGGAGAGTCCTCCTGACACATCCCCCAGGCTGTGGGCTGTGCTGGCTTCAGGAGATGCCTCCAGGAGCACAGGGGACATTGCCCTGCACCCACACACTCACCATGCACAGGGCTGTGAAGATCTTTCCCCAGGTGAAGTCTCAGTTCAATGTCTTCCTAATCCTGATTGCCTTCAGCCTGTCTCTGCCTGGCTCCTGTGCCCTCAGTGCCTGCAGGCAGAGCCCTCAGCCCTGCTGGGCTGGGAGAGGAGCTGGCCCTGGCAAGAGCTGTTCCTTTAAAGCAGCACAGACACAGCACAAGGACTTTAATGAGCCTCTTGGGGATTTGGTGTTGTTTACATCAGACTCTATCCCTGAGAGTGTCTTCAAAAACTTTTCAAGAACTCGTGGTTAAATTTAAACTTCAAAGTTTCGTGGAGTTTTAATGGGTCCCACTGAGGGACACAACTGAGAAAGTGTCCCTAGGTTCCAGTTAGAGCACAACACTGGAGGCAGTGATGTGATTTATTAAAAATATATGGATATTGATCTAATACCGATATCCACCTGTGATGGACAAAGACTCTCTACGAGTTTAAATTTAGAAAGTGTATGTTTATTGTGACACCGGGCAGTGTGCAGGATAGCAGGGACAAGGAGGCCATGAGGCCCCAGGCCTGCAAGGGTCACTTGTCTCCTGCTGCTGCCTCAGGCCCAGGCCCAGCAGCCATGGCCAAAGTGCTGCCCAAGTTGGCTCTGGCAGGGCTGTCTTGCAGCTGCTGCCCATCCCTGTGCCCTGTGCAGCCCAGGCTGTCCTACGCTGTCCCTGCCCTGCGCCTCTGTCCCTGCAGGCTGTCGGCATCCCCCGGCTGCCCCACCTGGCTGGCCCCTTCCTTTGCTGACAGCTCTGCCTCCTGCCTGCCTCTGCCTGCCCACACAAAGCCTGGGGCTGACCCAGGCTCCTTCTGGGGGACCTGTTGCAGCACAGCCCTGCCCTGGGAGGGAAATTCCTGTCTCCTCATGTCCAGTCTTGGTCTTGCCTGCTGCATTTGTGGTATAATTTCTCTATGTGGCTGTTTCCCACTATGGAGAAAAAGCTTCACCATTTCTGAATCCACCCTTTAGGCCCTGCCAGGCCACTCCTGTTCTGTCCTCAGTCTCTTCACAACTGAGCCTTGGGCCCTCAGCCTCCATACATGGCTTATGATTTTGAGGCCTGCAAACCCCAGGTTGGGAGATATTTGGGCCCTCTCCAAGGTGCTTTCAGATGAAAACATTCTGCTCATTGTCTAAGAATATCACCAGAGGCCAAGGCCAGGCAGAGCTGTCTGTCCTAGCAGCTTTTGTCTGGGAGCAATTCTGGGATAGATGGAATTTTGGCAGCCAAATTCCAATTTCTGCCATGGCCCCTGGACAAGGCCAATTCTTTTCCACAGGAAGGCAGGCACAGAGTCCTGGTGCTTCTTAGGCAGATGAGAGGCGACCACCAGAGGCCAAGGCCAACCAGAGCTGACAGGGTTTTCTTCTGGGAGATACCCTTGCATACAGGGAATTTTTAGTGGGGAGTACCAATTTTGTCCATGGGCATTGGAAAAGATAAACAGTTCTTTCCATAGGAAGGAAAGCATGGAGTCCCAGTGGTTCATGGGCAGATGAGAGGCAGTCCTTGACATTCTGAGATCAGCCAGACCTGTCAGGTCACCCCTAAGAGGCCAAATCAGCCTGATCTGTTCCATGTTCCCCTGGTTCTATGAAGCCCCACAATGTCCCAGTGGTTCCCTTGATTCCATGAGTCCCTGAGGTGTCACAGTGGCCCCTTGGTTACACGAGGCCCTGAAGGGTCCTAATGGTCTCCATGGTCCCATGAGGCCCCACAGAGCCATGGTGGTCTCTTGGTTCCATGAAGCCCCACGGTGTCACCATGGTATCCCAAAGTGTCACAATGGTCTCCATGGTTCCACCAGGTCCTCACAGTGTCACCGTGGTCTCCATAGCAAGGAAACAATGGAGCCCCAGTGTTCCAGGGGCAGATGAGGGGCAGCCACCAGAGGGCAAGGCCAGCCAGATTAGACGGTGCTGGCAGATTTTGTCTGGGAACAATCTTTGGATATAGGGAATGTTAGGGGCAGAATACCAGTTTTGGACATGGATGCCTGGAGGTGAAGGACGGTTCTTTTCCATAGGAAGGAAAGCATAGAACACTGGTTTTTCAGGGCCAGATGAAAGGTGAGCATAAGAGGCCAAGGCCAGCCAGACCTCTCTGTCCTGGCAGCTTTTGTCTGAAAGCAGCCCTTGGATATAGGGAATTTTGCAGGTGGAATCCAAATTTTGGCCATTTCTGCATGTATCTATGATATCTAGGAAGGTTTTTACACAGGAAGGAAAGCACAGAGCCCAAGTGTTTCAGGGGCAGAAGTAGAGAGAGAAGGCTCCTGAGAGGCCAAGCCAGACAGACCTGTTTGTCCTGGCAGCTTTGGTCAAGGAGGAATCCTTGGACGTAGGGAATTCTGGAGGAGGATTCCCAACATTGGCCATGGGCACCTGAGTGAAATGGATGGTTTTCAAATAGGAAAGAAAAGTGCAAAGCTCAAGTGTTTTGGGAGAAGATGAGAGGTGGCCACCCACGGGCCAAGGTAGCCAGAGCTGTCTCTCCTGACGCCTTTCATCTGGGAGAAATCCTGGGATATAGGGAATTTTAGAGGTGGAATCTCAGTTTTGGCTGTGGGCATCTGGCCAGGAAGGAGAGTTCTTTTCATAAGGATGGAAAGCACAGAGCCCCAGCATTTCAAAGGCAGATGAGAGACAGCTCTTCAGAAACCAAGACCAGCCAGAGCTGTCTCTCCTGGAAGCTTTTGTCTGGAAGAAATTACTGGATATAGGGAATTCTGGAGGTGGATTCCCAACTTTGGCCATGGGTGCCTGGATGTGAAAGGTGCTTTTTTCCCATAAGATAGAAAAGCACGTGGTCCCAGTGTTTCAAAGGCAGATGAGAGGTGGCCCTTGGGTGGCCAAGCCAGCCAGATCTGTCTGTCCTGGCAGATTTCATCTGGGAACAATCTTTGCATAGATGGAAATCTGGAGGAGGAATCCTAATTTTGGCCATGGGCACCTGGAGGAGGAGGACAGTTCTGTCCACAGGAAGGAGAGCCCAGAGCCCCAGTGCTCCAGGGGCTGATGAGCCCCAGCCCTCGACATGCCAGGGTCAGCTGGACCTGCCAGGTGGCCCCAGGTGTCCCAGCCAGCCAGGCCTTGATGCCTTGAGAGGCTGCCTAGAGCAGAGGCTGGACAGTGTTACAGGAATAAAGTAGGGATTTATTAAAAGGCCTTCAAAGGATACACCTGGGGCAGTACAAGAGCCTGGCTGAGGGTACACCCAAAATGGACAATGGGTCACACATTTTCACAGTTTTATAAGTTTTGGTCCATTTCAATATTGGGGTTAATGGTCCAGTTAGAGCTTCAGGTTATGAAGTCCCATCCTCCCAGTCTGCTCTCCTCAATTCACTATTTGCACTTTTTGGGCCTGAAGCTGCCACAGTGTCCCTGGCTCTCCGAGGTTTCTAGGTTTCCTACTCCAGTTGTGGAGAAATATTTCAAAGAGTTTCTAAAAAATATGCACTCCTATTTTAAAGGGTGTATTTTATTACTGCTCTCTTTGGAGCAGAGACAATTGCAGCATTCTGTGATTGATATTGACCCAGGGTCTCTCCTCAGTAGCTCTGGCCTGCTCACAGAAGCTGTGCCTTGAGCTCTGACCCAGCGTGGACAACCTTGCTCCACATTGCCCAGCCCCATCCTGTCTGTCCTCACTCCCCTGGCACCTGCTGTGCTTGGAGAGCTAGCTGCACTCAGCCTAAGAGGGATTTTCACTTTATCTATTTTTTGAAGCAATCTGAAAATCCTGAGTTTCCCCAGTGAAAACAGACACACTGCTCAGGTGTGTGCCAAGACCAAGCTGTCACCAATAATGTTCCCCTGACCCAAGGCAGAACTGTGCAGGAAATGTTTTAGACCTTTGGACTCCATGATTCTATGAGGCCTTGCTCTGTGGCAATGGACTCTTGGTTCCATGAGGTTCCGTACTCAACAGTGATATCCTTAGTTCCAAGTGTCACCATGGCCCCTTGGTTCCACGGGGCCCCGCTGTGTCACAATGGACTCCACGATTCCATGATTAATGCAAAAGCTTTGCATAAACAATGAGCAACACCATGGTCTCCTTGGATCCGCATTGTCACAATGAACAACGGGTTCCATGAGATCCCAAACTGTCACAATGGATATTTGGCTCCATGTGGCCCATCTGTGTCACAAAGGACCCTTGGTTTCATCAGGCCCCACAGTGTCACAGAGGTTTCCTTGGTTCTTTTATAAATGATCAATCGAAAGCCAAATTATCAAAAATGTGAAAAGATTTATTTATCTTTTTCTGCTACCAAAATACAATCCTCAAAACCACCACAGCAAAAGAGACAGCGTCGAGCCCGGGATCGGCGCTGGGTGAACCTGGATCCGACCTGTATCGCTTCGGATCCCCCCCGTTCACGAGAGCCGCTACTTGTGGGCATGTTTTACACAGTTTATTATGCCCGAGGCAGAGGAGTCCCAGCTTCTTTTGTAACTCTGCATATTCATAGTTGGTTCTTTCATTGTGAGAGTTGGACAATTGTCATTTCCTGGTTGGTAGCCAGCGTTGATCAGATCCAGGGAAGTTGTGTATGCACATGTATCTTTCTGGCGACTTTGGCTCTCTTGTTCGATGTTATCTGCAGGGTGATGATCGCTCTTAGGTGTCTTCCGATGGCTCGGGATGGCGGTGATCATCGCACTGGGTGCGTCTATTCGTAAGCTAAATGCTGATTGTTCTTCTGCCACCTCCAGGAATTTCAGAATTCAAATAGACGTCCACCTCTCAGGCTGCTTCATGGTCAGAGACTCATTTGGATTTCACAATCTTTATAAAATACATCCTTTTATAGCAAGAATTATCTCCCAACTTATGTTACAATCCCTCCCCTTTTATATCAACACATCAATTCATGTTCCCTCTACAACCCAAATTACTATTATCTTCTTAATTTCTACATCTACCCTCCACCTCTAAGGATCTCCTACAAAGAGAAGGCTTTATTAAATTCTCATCATGTCCTGCTCTCCTTGCAGGATCCCTTGATAGCCATTATAATTGTTCTCGTCGTGTTTGACCTGTTTCTCAAATTTTTCCAGAACTTCAGCAGCACTGCTCGTACACTTTCCTTCTTCCCAGGCTCATGATTTTGGACACGCTATTTCCAGAAGCCAGCTCGGGGTCCACAGGTACTACTGTGATCTGCATACCCTGTACCACAGAATGTATCAGTCTGAAAAAACAAGGTATTAGACAAGGAAGGAATATGACTCCTGCTACTGAACAAAGCATGAAAACCATTAGTTTGTTCCACCAGGCCCCGTCAATAATCTGTCCCACCAAGATGACTGCAAGATTGAGTTTCATTTCTGAACTGGGAGATGGGCCACTTTCTTTATTTCGGCTGTCAAACCTCTTATGGTTTTGCCATAATCATCAATTTCAATGCAACACTATGATTCATTGAACTTCCCACACACTCTCTATTCCTCGGCCAGCAAATAGTCTAAAGCTATTCGATTTTGGTACACAAAAGCCCGTACGTGGGTGTGCTGCTGACTTAATAAGTCCAGGGCCTCCGAGGTGTGATTCAACTCAATTTCCACCACTGCCTGCAGCCTGATCAATCAATTCAGCAGATAGATTGGAGTCCTATATCCATAGCTTCTGTCTTGAGCCCACAATAATCAATTATCCTTGTCACCAGCCATTCTTCCTCCCCCCAAGTTTGCCTGCAGCTTATGACAGGTATCATTTTCTTCAAGCTTCTCCTCTCCCTGCTCAGGGTCTCATACAATGGGGCCCCTATCAGGTTGCTTTTTGTTTGGGGAAGAGTGAAGAATATTGGTTGGATCATGCCCAAAGTGCATGATCCCTTTGATCCTTTCCACCTTGGAGGTAATTCATTGTACACTTTCTTTCCACAAATCCATTAAATTCCATCTGGGGCTTTCCATCTGATATTAGTTTTCCCTGGGTCTCCCCAGTATTCTCTCAGTCATTCCAATGATTGGTAAGGATTAGCTGTGGGACTATTGACCCAGCAAAGTCCTATCTCACCATTCCAATCACAACTTGTCTTGTTTCTCTGACTCCAGTACCCTGTAGGAGGTTCTGATTGCCAGACTTTGCTCCTGCTGTTCGAATTTACTGACAAAGTGGTTATACATGGAGTGTATCCCACCATTTCAGTATATTCTTTCCCCTCTCAACTGATGCAGATTGTTCCAATCACTCTTTGATCCAACACCCATCCCTCAGGTCTCTGTGCCAATTTTGAGACCCTTGGGTTGTCCCATTTCAAAAGCTGTTCCAGAGCCAGACCTTTACCCTTCCAAGGCCATTTCTCTGCTGATTTCACCCCCCCACAAATCCAACAATTTGATAATCCCAGTTCCGTGGCAATTTCCTGCATTAAATCAATGAGTAAGCTCCAGTCTGGGGAAGGTAGTTCCCCTTCAGCATATTGTTTCTCCAGCAGTTCATACTGCTCTCCCAGAGTTTTCAATCTTTCTTGCTCCACTCTCTTCTTCTTAAGTTCTGACTCCCTCCTTTTCAGTTCCTGAGTAATTTCCCTCATCTTTCCCTCAGGATCCGTTCCATCTTTGTTTCTCACAAAACAGACAGCTCTATCATATTGCAGGCAGACTCTATCATCGTGTGCCTGTGCTAAATCCAATATGATCAGTTCCCTGCTTAGGGTGAATTTGTTTTCGAATTTCATATTTCTTGCCACCCAGTACATCTTTCCGTTCATCACACACATCCCCAGTCTCACATTGTCATAACACAATGGATTCACCTGGTGATATGCGACAAAAACTGACTCTGTCTTTCCCCCAACCCACATAGTCTGATTACATTGATTGCAAACAGGAATTGACATTATTTCCACATTCCTTTTCCGTATCTGATGTTGGTGCTTGTCTGACTGTCCGTTCCATGTCTCTGTCACTGGATCTATACATAGGATCTCTTTGCCTGATTTACATAATCTGACCCAAGTGCCGTTCATCAAACAGTACCTGCCAGGCTCCCTGATGCACTCCTCCGGGGCTTGGTATGCTGAGGTTCCCCCATCCCTTCGTTCGATTGGAGCTGTCTGAATACACTTATTGCACTCATCCATGGAGCTCCGATTTCCGTCACGGATTGGGGTCTCAGTGTGCAGACTCTGCGTCCCGCACACGGCTAGGCTCAGGCCAATCAGGATTCCCACCAGGCGTACCTCTCTGCCTTTGCCTCTGCCCCCTGGGGTGCCACCAGTGGCGAGGAAGACCATCTTCACAGCAGCAGGAGTATTCTTCAGGGAACACGTTCTCTGACCTAGCCGCATACCTCCTTTTGAAGGTGCCCCACTGTGAAATTCTGACGGCATCTGAGCTGCACGGTACCTTGATTGACTTTCAGCACTCCACATCCAAATTTCTGCCTTAGATTTGAGTTTTCCATGCAGTCCATTCTGGAAAATGTGGAACCACTCTTGTGAATCTAATTTGATAATTCTTAAATCTGTGGCTAGGGTTAGAATGCAGTCAGTCAGCTCAAGCTTCTCTTCCAGACACTGGGTGCACAATCCCTTTGGCCTCTTCCCCCTTCTACAATGTACAACAAAAGCTCCCTGACAATATTCACACTTAAAGTGTTCAAACAGATAGCATACACAGTCAGACAGTATACAACTCATCCGTTCACCGTCGGTCATTTACAAGGATATTGGAGTTTGAGTTTCAAGTCGCCTGGGGAAGAAGTGACCCTCCACTTGGGCGCTTCCTGCTGGTGTTGGACTTTCTTCCCCCTAGAAGCGTGTGTCCAGCCTTTTTCCACAGTCCAAATGGCCGTGTCTGTTGTCAGAAGGACAAGAAAGGGGTCTTCACAGTGAAGGGAGAGGGGTACATCTTTCTACACCTTCACAAGCACTCTGTCACCTGGTTGAATTTTGTGGATAGCAAATCCCAGAGGGGTGCTCTGGGATACTATCCCTTGCTTCCTCAGTTCCTGTAGATTTTTGTTTATTGCAACCAAATATGGTTGAATCTGACTGTCGTCGAGTCTGGGATGTCCCACCAGCATCCCGTGCTTATATGGCATTCCATATAGCATCTCAAGTAGTGAGAGCCCCGTCTCTGAATGAGGCATTGTGCTGATATTAAGCAAAGCTAAAGGTAGGCATTTCAACCAAGACATCCGAGTTTCTAAAATTAATTTAGACAACTGTGCTTTCAAAGTCTGATTCATCCTTTCCAGCTGTTCTGAGCTCTGGGGACACCACGGAGTGTGGTATTCCCATTGAATGCCTAGTGCCTCTGCCATCTGCTTCATATTTTTGATGTAAAATGAGTTCCTTGGTCCGAATCAATGTAATTTACCACCCCATATCAGGGCACAATTTCCTCCAGCAATTTCCTGGACACTGTCTGAGCCATTGCCTGTGAGCTGGGAAAGGCCTCCACCCAATGGGTCAGTTTGTCCACGATCACAAGCACAAATTTGAACCTCCCCACTGTGGGCAATTCAGTGGGATCAACTTGAATCCTTTCAAATGGCCGATATGCAATGGAGCTACTCCCTAGGATGGCCTGTCTTGCCTTAGTCTTGTTAATTTTCTGGCAATTCAGGCATCCTTGTACCTCTTGTTTGGCCAATTCGTAAATTCCCCTGCACCTGAAAAATTTCAAAAATTGTTCTACCAGGGCCTGTGCCCCACAATGTGTTCACTGGTGCAGTTTCCTCAAAATCCTCCTGGTAAAACCTTTAGAGACCAGTTCTTTCCCATCTGGTAATTTTCACTTATCTTCTTCCAATTTCTCCCCAGTCTTCTCATAACTTTCAATCTCCTTTGGGGAGGGTTGAGGAGGGTCGTCTGGGACCTTGATCTCTTTCAATCTCCGGGGTACTTACTGTCATCAGCGCTGCAGTCTTGGGTTCCTGGTCTGCCAGATTGTTTCCCCAGGCTCGGAACTCCATCCCTGGTTGGTGTCCCTTCACGTGGACCACCGAAATTTCCTACGGCCCCCTTAATGCAACCAAAATTTGCCAGATCAATTCTACATGCATTAGTCCATTTCCCCGTGTGTTGATCAACCCCTGTTCTTCCCAGATTTTCCCAAAGCTGTGAACCACCCCAAAGGCATACCTAGAGTCTGTAAAAATTGTTCTCTTCTTCCCCTTCAGTCCTTTCAAGGCTCTCAGAACTGCGTACAGTTCACAAGCCTGTGCCAACCAACCCACGCTCAGGGGACCTGCTTCAATCACTTTTCCTGTCCGCCCGTCCACGACTGCATACCCTTGTGGTGAGTTAGGACCTGCGTGCGGAAGAATTTGGGCTGTAACGGTCAGTCAGGACATCCCCCCTACCCTGCAGTTTGACCTCTAACCCCTACCAGGTCGCACCCAGCCGGACATGAGCTGAAGGAAATGACACAGGAGACCCCAAGCCATAAAAACCCCCCACACCCTTGAATAAACACCATTTTGCTGTCCACCACGTTGGTGTCAAGAGCATTATGGACCGAGTGTGCCCGAGCACTGGGCCACCGTGTCTGTCTTAGAACCAAGTCGCCACGCCTAAGAGGCAACATCTGGTGCCGAACACCCGGGATCGCTCAGCCCCCGGGATTTGGGTTTCGCCTGGACACAAGACCGGCGGCTGCACGGCGGGAGCGTGCGGCGGGGAGGGACGCCTCCGAGGACCAGCGAGGACCATGGAAGCCATCGCTAAGGTTGTAAGTGGAATTCATACTCAGTGGGGTATTGAATGTAAGCACAAGGATTTATGTCTTGCAATTACAAGACTTCTTGAGCTTGGGGCTATAGAGAGCCTGATAGAGGTATTACACCCAGAGATCTGGGAAAAATGTACTAAGGCCTTGGCCGAGGATACTATGTCCTCAGGCTCGGGAAAAGCCCTGAAATCCTGGGGCAGGCTTTGCGGAGCACTGCAGAAGGCTCGGCAGGAGCAGGAAACTTGGAAAGTCGCGCAATCTTGTTTGCTTACTATACCGCCGTTGGGCGTGGGCGCGGCAACGCAGACCCCGGCGGACCCCGATCCGGTCGGGAGCGCGGAGGCCCCCGCGGAGGCAGGAGCGCCGGAGCCCCCTCAGCAAACAGACTCACCATCAGAGGGGGGGGAGTCCGCACAAGCGTTTTGGCGGGGGTTAGCGGAAGAGGCGTGGGGGGCAGCCGGAGCATCGGTCCCTGAAGCCCCTGATAAAACTCCACCTCCACCTCATGGGTTTTAAAATTGCGCCGGAGCAGGCGAGCAGGACGGGACACAGGAGGAGGGGGGCGGAAATGCAGGCTTGCTGAATGGAGTAGGCATGGGCGAGCAGGGAGGAGGGGCGGCCCCCGAGAAGGAGCACAAAACCAATCAGAGCGCTCTGTTATCCCTGGGTCCTTATAAGGAAAGGACTTCCCCCAGGAGGCGGAGGGAGCCCAGGGGGAGGGAACGGCCTGACCCCCGCAGGGGGCGGGGTCGGAGCCCGAGGAAAAAGCAGAGTAGCCCGGAAGTGTCCGGCCAGTCGACTTCCGGCTCTGACTCTGAGTCGAGCTGGGAAGAACGTGAATGCCGGTCAGAGGATTCCGACTCGGATTCCGGTTTTAACAAAAACAGACCGGTGGTATATAAGATCACAAACCACAACGCCCCTGCATGGATTAAGGGCATATCAGAGAAAGATCGAACTCCGCTTACCGACTGACGAAAAATAAAAATAGCATGTGCAGAGTATGCCCCGGCTTCTACATTAGTATTTCCCGTTCGCGTAGGGGGGGCAGGCGGAAACCAAAGGACCTACTCTCCGGTAAATCCGAAAGATATACAAGCAATTATTAAAGCGATTGCAGATAAGGGAATTAATTCTGCCATGGTTTCCACACTCATTGACAGCGTGTTTGGAGGTGATGATATGCTACCCTTTGATATAAAACAGACTTGCAGGCTCATCTTTGATGGGGCAGGGATGATCGTTTTTAAACAAGAATGGGAGGACAATTGTACAAAGCAGCTAGCCTTGATAACAGGGGCAGAACACCCTCTGCATGGCTCCAGCTTACAGAGGCTAATGGGAACAGATCCCACTATGATTACACCTCATGCACAGGCCAAAGGCCTGCGGGCTCACGAAGTTATGACAACAACTCGTGCAGCCCGAGAAGCAATCCGTGCTGCTTCCAAAGTAGTAGCTAAAGCATCATCATGGTCCACTATAAAGCAGAGTGAGAGTGAGAGCTTTACTCAATTTGTAGATCGTCTTCAAGCAGCATTAGATTCCTCTGCGTTACCCTCAGAGGCGAAGGGTCCTGTACTGGCAGAATGCCTACGCCAGCAATGCAATTCAGCCACTAAGGACATTTTAAGATCACTGCCACCTGGGTCAAATATAGCTACCATGATCAGACACGTTGCAAAAGAGGAACATCTTGCCCCGATCCAAGCAGCAATTCACACTGCAATAACCAGCATGGCATGCGCCAAGTGTGGCCAGGCGGGGCACGTGGCAGTGAACTGCCTCCAGTTAGGACGCCCACCAGCAACTGCCCCACCACGGCAGGGGAGATTTAGGGGAGCATGCTGGGCATGTGGAAAGAAGGGGCACCTAGCTAAGGAATGCAGATCCAAGCCTCAGGGAAACGGGAAAGGGGGGGGGCAGCCGGGCCGTATCCAGCCCCCTCCCACCTGGAACATAGTGCAGCCCAGCCACTGCAACTCCCACTGGGGTTATAGG
>WSPJ01000094.1:45120-77426 GCA_009764595.1 Geothlypis trichas
TTTTGGCAATTCGGACATGTAGCTACAATAGCCTTTGCCTGCTCCTTTGAGAGCTTAAACATTCTCATAAGGGCAGGTGCATTTTGATGGAAAAACGTGTGAGACAACTTTGCCTGGGCAAAGGTGTCAGGAACATTAGCAGTTTGTACTGCCATTGCTAGTGCATCTGCTTTTCTGTTGCCTTCTGCAACAAAACCTGGGAGGTCCGTGTGTGACCTCACATGCATTATGTGGTAAGGTTGCTTTCTGTGAGAGAACAGTTGTATTAATTTAGAGAGGAGTTGGTACAACTTTGGATTAGAAACTTCTTTGAGAAGAGCATGTTCTGCTCTCATAGCTATTCCCACAAAATAAGCTGAATTTGTGACCAGATTGAAAGGCTCGTTTTTAAATTTATCAAAGGCTCTGCAACAGCTGCTAATTCTGCAATCTGTGGCGATCCTTCTACTATTCGTACATCAGATTGCCAATCTTGTGTTTGGGGTCTCTCCAAGTAATCACTGACTTGTGGGAAGACCCTGAGCCACCTGTAAAGAGGGTTAGAGCCTTGAGAGGTTTTCTACTTTGGATTTGCTTTGGAATCAAATGAAAAGTTTCATTCTGGTTAAAAAGTTTGTGTTCTGGGATCTTTGCAGAAGTTTGACCCATATAACTGTCCAGGCCAAACTGGAGACTCACATTGGTCTGGATCAAATCCTCAAAGTCCTTAAGAGTTATTGGCAAGTATATGCATTCAAAATCACAACCTGAAAGGGAGCAAAGGTGAGTCCTAGCCTTTATTATTAAGTGTGCTATAACCTCCTGGTAGGTGGTAAGTGTCTTTGTAGGCTGGCTACTTGTAAAAACCCATTCCAGTATCAACAAAGGGTCTCGCAGCTGAGGGTCCCATTGGAAAATCAGTCCATGGAATCGGGGTGCTTTTCCCAGAATGATGAACTGGAAAGGCAGACTGGGCTCGTAGTGATGGGCTTTGTGTGAAGACGGGGCTTCCTGGACTTTGACGATGGCACCTCTGGCTTCTTCTGTGAGAGTGCAGGGAGAGTCCAGGTCTTTGGGCCCACAAAAAAGATTGAACAAGGGAGCAAGGTCCTCTGTTTTAAGTCCTAGCAGTGGACGTACCCAGCTGATGGATCCGCACAGGTTGTGTAAGTCCCTCAGGGTTTTCGGGTCATGGTTGATAGCGACCTGCTGAGGAACGATGGTCCTTTCCCGGATCTGGACTCCAAGGTAAGTCGATGGCTCAGTGTACTGGATTTTGTCCTCACGAATCTCCATTCCTGCCTTTTCTATGGCTTCAATAGTCTTTTTAACTGTTGTGTCCAAGTGAACTTTGTCTGAAGCACACACCAGAATGTCATCCATATAGTGATAGATGATAGCGTCTGGAAATGATTTCTGAATGGGAGACAGGATGTGAGCCACGTACCACTGACAAATACTCGGGCTGTTTTTTAGACCCTGAAAAAGATAAAGCCAATGATATCTTTTGAGGGAACAGAGAAAGCAAACTGTGGAGCATCCTCATGGTTGCAGTGGAATGCTGAAGAAACAGTCCTTAATTTCTATGATAGAGAGTGTCCAGTCCCAAGGCAGCATCGATGGGGAGGGCAGGCCAGGCTGGAGAGGGCCCATGTCCTCGACGATCTCGTTAATTCTGCAAAGGTTGTGGAGAAGCCTTGTAGTGAATAGGGTTAGGCGCTCGGAAAATCTCGCGATGTCACAGAAAGCAGTAGAGTTACTCTCCCCCTAACGCCTAGTGATAAAGGATCACCCAAGAATGTAGTCCCCCCTAACATTTGTAACTTTTTACCCCTTACTAACCAATTACAGTAAGGTAAGACCCCCTGACGTAGAGAAAAAACTAGCAGAGTATAAAACCCGACGAGGCGGGACAATAAAGGTCTTGAACCGTCCACCATACTGGTGTCTGCGTGTGTTCTTGGCCCGAGTGACCCTGGAGAGTTTGGGTTACCGTGCCGTTTCCTTGGAACCAGGTCGTCTCACCTTGCATTAGAAGGTAACAATTGGTTTCGACACCCGGGATCGAACCAGCGCCCGGGGAATGGGAATCCACCTGGAGAGAGGACGGCGGCTGCACAGCTGGCCTAGTGCAGCGGAGGGGACGCACTCGAATCATGGAGGCGATCGCAAAGGTAGTCGATGAATTGCATGCACAATGGGGAATCGATTGTAAGCTTAAGGATATGACTCTCGCATTGCCGAGATTGATTAAGCTGGGGGCTATAGAGAGCCCCGTGGATATTTTACACCCGGAGGTGTGGGATAATTGTACGAAAACCCTGGCCGAGGATACCATGTGTTCAGGCTCGGGGAAAGCCCTAAAATCGTGGGGCAAAGTCATCCAGGCTCTGCAAAAAGCCCGACAAGAGCAGGAAGCTTGGAAAGCTGCCAGAAGTGTTTAATAGCCACCCCGCAGCTTGGGGTGGGGCAGCGACACAGACCACCACGGAAAGTGATCAGATTGCAGACGGGGATGTGCGGGGCCTAGGCGCGTCCCACCTCTCCCCGAGCCCGAGCCCAAAACCCCGAGAGACCCCCCAACCCCCCCGCGGAGCCCACCAGACCCCAGCCCCCCCTCGGAGCCTCTCGACAAAACCGCAGCCACTCCACCCGTTCCCCCCCCACCGATCGCCGACCCGACACAGGAGGCAGAGCAACGGGCACAGTGTTTTTGGGGGGGGCTGACGGAGGAGGCGCGGGAAGCGGCAGGACGGTCAGAAACTGCCCGGATCGATGCAATCTCTCCGCCGCCGTATGGGCTTGAAGATGGCCGCCGGCCGCATGGTCCAGGCAGAAGAGAAGAGGAGACAAAGGGCGGAAATGGACTCAGCCCACTTAACATCGCATGCGCGGGAGAAGGGGGAGGGGGGGCGGTCCCCACCGTGAGGGGTGAGACCACTCAGAGCGCTCTATTCAAATTAAGCCCATATAAGGCAAGGACCTCCCCCAGCAGGAGGCAGGGAGACCCCAGGGGGAGGGAACGGTCCGCCCCCCGCAGGAGGGGGCAGGGGCGGAGCCCAAGGAAAAAGGAGAGCAGCCCAGAAGTGCTCGGCCATTCCGCATCCGACTCCGACTCAGACTCGAACCGGGACGAGTCCGAGAGGGAGTCGGAAAGCTCCGGTTCGGATTCCAGCCTTACCAGAGGGAGAGCAGCAACATATAAGGTCTCTAGTCGCAGCACTCCCACATGGGTGAAGGGGTCATCAGAGAAAAACCGGACCCCGCTCTGAGACTGGCGAAAAATAAAGATAGCCTGCGCCCAATACACCCCTTCAGCCAAGCTAGTCTTCCCTGTCCGTATTGGGGGGGCAGGCGAAAACCAAAGAAGGACCTATTCCCCAGTGAATCCAAAAGAGGTACAGGCAATTATTAAAGCGATTACAGACAAGGGAATTAATTCCGCCATGGTTTCCACACTTATTGATAGCGTTTTTGGAGGTGATGATATGCTACCCTTTGATATAAAACAGACTTGCAGGCTCATCTTTGATGGGGCAGGGATGATTGTTTTTAAACAGGAATGGGAAGATAATTGTGCTAAACAGCTAGCTTTAGTAACAGGGGCAGAGCACCCTCTGCATGGCTCCAGTTTACAGAGGCTAATGAGAACAGATGCCACCATGATAACACCTCAGGCACAGGCTGAAGGCCTGCGGGCTCACGAGGTTATGACAACAACCCGAGCTGCCCGGGAAGCAATCCGTGCTGCTTCCAAGGTAGTGGCCAAACCCTCACAGTGGTCTACCATAAAGCAGAGTGAAAGTGAGAGCTTCACTCAGTTTGTGGACAGGCTTCAGACAGCGTTAGATTCCCCCTCACTGCCCCCAGAAGCTAAGGGTCCCGTGCTGGCAGACTGCCTACGCCAGCAATGCAACTCAGCCACCAAGGACATTCTAAGATCACTGCCACCTGGGGCCAACATAGCAGACATGATCAGACACGTGGCAAAGGAGGAACACCTTGCTCCCATCCAAGCAGCAGTCCACACCGCAATAACCAGTATGATGACATGCTCTGAGTGTGACCAGGCAGGGCACGTGGCAGTGAACTGCCCCCAGTCAAGATGCCCACCAGCAACTGTTCCACCACACCAGGAGAGATTTAGGGGACCATGGTGGGCATGTGGAAGACAGGAAGAATACTAAGTGGGTGGTCCCATCCACATCTGGCATGTAGGTTTGCCAGAAGTCTGGAGTGAGTCCCTGTGTGTTCCTTGCCAAATTCAATGACTCTAACGACTTTTGTGTCCAAGTTCTGATTGTCCCTAGGGTCCTGTGCCACCCTGATGAAAACCTGTATCACCTTTTCGAAGAACCCAGCCGGCTCCACAAAAATCCATATACTTTCTGGAGAAGTCAGTCTCCTCACTCTCAGAAGTGATCCTGCAGAACAGGCGAGGACTGGACCTCCTGCTCATGCAGCAAGGGGGCCTGTGTGCTGCCCTGAAGGAGGAGTGCTGTTTCTATGCAGACCACATGGGAGTGGTGAGAGACTCCATGGCAGAACTCCGAAACAGACTGGCTCAGAGGCAGAAAGACAGGGAAGCCCAACAGGGTTGGTTCGAGTCCTGGTTCAATCGATCACCATGGCTAACCACTCTGATTTCTACCCTAATAGGTCCATTGGCAATGCTGCTTTTAGCTGTCACCTTCGGACCGTGCCTGCTGAACAAGCTGGTCTCATTCATTCAGACCCGCCTGGAACGGGCCAACATCCTGTTCATAGGCCGGCAACAACTCCTGTGAATTCGACCAGGGAACACTGCCAGTCACAAGATTTTCTACTCAAGTTTATCAAACTCCTTTCTTTGTCAACAACCTCATGCCTCATCTCAGTACCTATGTATATGACTACTTCGTTCATTTGTAGAAAAGGGGGGGGAGATGTAGTGAATAGGGTTAGGGGCTCGGAAAATCTCGCGATGTCACGGAAAGCAGTAGAGTTGCTCTCCCCCTAACGCCTAGTGATAAAGGATCACCCAAGAATATAGTCCCCCCTAACATTTGTATCTTTTTACCCCTTACTAACCAATTACAGTAAAGTAAGACCCCCTGACGTAGAGAAAAAACTAGCAGAGTATAAAACCCGACGAGGCGGGACAATAAAGGTCTTGAACCGTCCACCATACTGGTGTCTGCGTGTGTTCTTGGCCCGAGTGACCCTGGAGAGTTTGGGTCACCGTGCCGTTCTCTCGGAACCAGGTCACCTCACCTTGCATTGGAAGGTAACACCATGTCTCCACAGAACTTGCTTTTCAAAGCCCAGGATGGTGTTCCGGGCCGTAGCATGAGGCACAGGGTGGGTTTCCAACCATCCCATGGTGGCTTCCACTATGGTCAGCACGTAGCGCTTGCCCTGGCGTGTCTGGGGCAGAGTGATGGAGTCAATCTGCCACGCCTCCCCATACTTGTACTTGGACCACCACCCACCATACCACAGGGGCTTCATTCGCTTGGCCTGCTTGATGGCAGCATACGTCTCACAGTCATGGATAACCTGAGAAATACTGTCCATGGTTAGATCCACCCCTCGGTCTCGTGCCCACTCATAGGTGGCATCTCTGCCCTGATGGCCTGAGGCATCATGGGCCCATCGAGCTAGGAATAACTCTCCTTTATGTTCCCAATCTAAGTCTATCTTTGACACCTTTATTTTTGCAGCCTGGTCTACTTGCTCATTGTTTTGGTGCTCCTCATTAGCTCTACTCTTGGGGACATGGGTATGCACATGGTGGACCTTCACAGGCAGTTTCCCTACCCTGGTAGCAATGTCTTTCCACTCTTCAGCAGCCCAAATTGGTTTTCCTCTACACTGCCAGTTAGCCTCCTTCCACCTCTCCAGCCATCCCCACAGAGGATTGGCTACCATCCATGAATCAGTATAAAGGTAGAGCTTTGGCCACTTCTCTCTTTCAGCAATGTCCAGGGCCAGTTGAACGGCTTTGAGTTCCTCAAGTTGGCTTGATCCACCTTCTGCTTCAGTGGCCTCTGCGACCTGTCGTGTGGGGCTCCATACAGCTGCTTTCCACGTCCGGTTCATTCCCACAATGCGGCAAGAACCATCAGTAAAGAGAGCGTATCGTGTATCTTCTGCTGGCAGTTGGTTGTATGGTGGAGCTTCTTCAGCCTGTGTCACTTCTTGTTCCCCTTCATCAGCGAGACCAAAGTTTTCACCTTCCAGCCAGTTTGTAATTATTTCCAGTATGCCAGGGCGATTCAGTTCTCCAATACAGGCGTGCTGTGTGATAACAGCAATCCATTTGCTCCATGTAGCACTGGTAGCATGGTGCATAGAGGGAACTTTCGCTTTGAACATCCACCCCAGTACTGGTAGTCGAGGTGCCAGGAGGAGTTGTGCTTCAGTCCCTGTTACTTCTGAGGCAGCCTGGACTCCTTCAAAGGCAGCTAAGATTTCTTTCTCTGTTGGAGTATAGTTGGCTTCAGACCCTCTGTAACTTCGACTCAAAAATCCCAGTGGTCAGCCTCGAGTCTCCCCAGGCACCTTCTGCCAAAGGCTCCAGGACAAGCCATGGTTCCCAGCTGCAGAGTAGAGCACGTTCTTCACCTCTGCTCCTGTCCTGACTGGGCCAAGGGCTACTGCATGAGCAATCTCCTGCTTGATCTGTGCAAAGGCTTGTTGCTGCTCAGGGCCCCAGTGGAAATCATTCTTCTTACGGGTGACCAGGTAGAGAGGGCTCACGATCTGACTGTATTCGGGAATATGCATCCTCCAAAAACCTATGGCGCCTAGGAAAGCTTGTATTTCTTTCTTGCTGGATGGTGGAGACATTGCTGTGATCTTGTTGATGACATCGGTGGGAATCTGACGCTGTCCGTCTTGCCACTTCACTCCCAGAAATTGGATCTCTTGAGCAGGTCCCGTGACTTTGCTCTTCTTGATGGCGAAGCCAGCTTTTAGAAGAATCTGGATGATTTTCTCCCCTTCCTCAAACACCTCGGCTGCTGTCTTCCCCCACACAGTGATGTCATCAATCTATTGCAGATGTTTTGGAGCCTCACCCTTTTCCAGTGCAGCCTGGATCAGTCCATGGCAGATGGTGGGGCTGTGCTTCCACCCCTGGGCCAGGCGGTTCCAGGTGTACTGCACGCCCCTCCAGGTGAAAGCAAACTGAGGTCTGCATTCTACTGCCAGAGGAATGGAGAAAAATGCATTGGCAATGTCTATAGTGGCGTACCACCTTGCTGCCTTGGACTCCAGCTCGTACTGGAGTTTCAGCATGTCCGGCACAGCAGCACTCAGTGGTGGAGTCACTTCATTCAATGCACAATAGTCCACTGTCAGTCTCCATTCACTGTCAGACTTGTGCACAGGCCAAATTGGGCTGTTGAAGGGTGAGTGGGTCTTGCTAACCACCCCTTGGCTCTCCAGCTCACGGATCATTTTGTGGATGGGAATCACAGCATCTCGATTCATTCGGTACTGTCGGCGGTGCACTGTTGAGGTGGCAATTGGCACTCGTTGCTCTTCTACCTTCAGGAGTCCTACTGCAGATGGGTTTTCTGATAGTCCAGGCAAACTGTTCAACTGCTTGATACCCTCTGTCTCTACAGCAGCTATTCCAAATGCCCATCTGAGTCCCTTTCGGTCTTTGAAATACCCACTTCGAAGGTAGTCTATGCCCAAAATACATGGGGCCTCTGGGCCAGTCACGATAGGATGTCTCTTCCACTCAGTCCCAGTCAGGCTCACATCAGCTTCCACCAAAGTGAAATCCTGGGATCCCCCTGTCACACCAGCAATGGAGACAGACTCCGTCCCCACATGTCTTGACGGAATTAATGTACATTGTGCACCTGTATCAACCAAAGCTTTATCTTGTGGTTCCGATGTGCCAGGCCAACGAATCCACACAGACCAGAAAACACGATTTTCCCTGGCCTCTACCTGGCTAGCGGCAGGGCCTCTCTAAGCCTGGTTATCCTTCTTTCCCTGGGGATATGTCTTGGATTTTCCTTCAAGGGGATCTGACATGTCATCATCATCATACCTGGCAGTTTGGCTAGGGGCAAGTGGAGCTGCTTTCCTTTTTGTGGCTTCCTTCAATTCACGCACCCGTCGTGCCAGAACAGCAGTAGGTTTTCCATCCCACCTCCCCATGTTTTCTCTACACTCACGCTGGTAGAACCACAGCTCATTTTGTGGGGTGTACCGTCTCTCACCACCTGGGAAACGTCTGCCTTGGATACCAGAACCTCTGATCTGTACTGCCGATACTTGGAGAAGGTCTTCTTTAATCTCCTGTCTGAGCTTCTTATGATTCTCCTCTATCTTATCCTGTAATTCCTGCATACGTGTTTCCACCGCTGAGATTCTGGCATGTGTTGGGCCATGCACAGCATCTGCATATGCTCAGAGCTTCCTTGCCATATCCAGCACAGTCTCTTCCCTCTCATCCCTCTTCATTATGGCTAAGGCAGAAGCATATTCATGTGGCCCAAGTCGCACAAGTTTTCGCCACATCACAGGCGTGCATGGTACAAGGTCTGGGTTCTTAGTTGTCTCGTCATCTGAGAAGATAATCTCTGCCACTGCCATTTCTCTCAGGCATTGGATCCCTTGCTCTATGGTCTTCCACTGAGTTTGTTGCATATAAAGATCATCTGCACACAGGTATCTTTGTGCAACACTGTCCATAACCCGTGACCAGAGGCTGCGTGGATTAGCCCCCCTCATCATTCCTTGATCTATGACAGGATCCTGTGACAGGGACCCCAAATGCCTCGCTTCAGTGCCATCCAGAATTGTAGCCTCGCCTGCAGCATCCCAGAGACGGACTAACCAACTAATTATGGATTCATCAGGTTGTCGGGTGTAATCCTTCTGTAGTCCACGAAGGTCCTTCAGGGAAAAGGTCTCAGTATTTGCATCTGATCTTGCACCTGCTGCTTTGACTCCTGATTTTACATCAGGAGGCATCGAGGTTCCTTCTCCTGTATCACCATCATCATCGTCATCATCCGCTGGTCGATTGTTTTTTTCTGTGTATTTCCCACTTCTAGTACTGGTAGCGACAGCCATGGGTTTAGATGCTGGCTTAGGCTCACTGTCTGGTTTGGCTGCTGGCTTCGAGCCTGGGCTGTTGGCTGCAGCTTGACTGACTGGGATGGCTGATTTATCTCCCTGTCCCCCTGCCTCTATCTGCTGCCCTACACTATCTAACACAGTGCGATAAGCATAGGCCAGGGCCCAGCTTATTGCAATGAGCCTTTTCTCCTTAGAACCGTCATGGCACTTCTCTTTTAGGTATTTCCCCACCTCAGCTGGGTTCTGAATTTGTTCCCGTGGAAAATCCCAGTCTACAGGATCAGAAAATTCCTTCAGGGTTTGGCCTATATTTTCCCATTCTCCACACCACTCAGGATTTTTCACACCTGCATCTGATTCTGGGTCAGGGGTTTCACTAGCTCCTCTGGATATCTCAGCCCTCACTCTAGAGAGGCTACAGACAACATAGAGGAAGCCTACCAGATTAAATACCAGAAAGATGGTCTCTTTAACATTCAGGGGAAACTGAACATTCTCAAAAAGTGACATCACAGATCCAGAGGAGAAGAAGGAAAAGAAAGGCTGGAAAGCCATATTCTCAGCTCCTCCTGTACCAGACTGAGTGTAATTACTAATAAATTCCCAAAATGTACTACTGGAATTGGAATGCAGGGTAGGATGAAGGAACCATAAACCATACATGTCGTAAACAGACGCCAGTATCTTTGTAAACGCTTTATAAATCGTCATCACCAAGGCCAGCACAACAGCTATTCCAATCCGTACCCCTGTACCGCAAAAATTACGTGTTATGGACCATATTCCTAGTGACAAGAAAGGCATTGAAATCTCAAAAAGGTCTTGAGCCCAGAGCCACACGAAGGCTTTCACCCCCAATGACATTATGGATCCAAACAGCATGTCTACTAACTGCTTTAACAACCACAAACACACAATTAATAGAGCTTTTTTCCACATTCTCCAGCCCCACGTCTGGGCGCCAATTATGTATTTGTCCAGGTTTAGAGTAAATTTGGGAAAAAAAAAAAAAAAATTCCTCAAAGTAGCTCTAGTGAGAAAACAGATCCAATCGGCCCCTCCTCCCCTCAACTGGTCTGGGAGGAAAACAGTACCTCCTTGGAGAAAGGTGGAAAAAAACTGTTTATTAAACAATAAAACTAAAACAATATCAAACAATGAGAAAAACTCCCTCCCCGGGTTGCAGCTCACTCAGTCTCTGATCAGTTCCTGCAGTGCTGGAATTGTTGCAGGCCAGGCCCGGCCCAGTGGGCCAGAAATGTGAGCTGCCGGTGCTTCCCTGAGTGTTCAATCCAGAGCAGGTTTCAAAAGGTCCAAAGAAAAAAAGGGAAAAGAAAAAAAAAACACAGTCCAGGGAACTTCTTGGCCTCAGCTAGCTGAAAACTAACTAAAAAGCAAAAGAAGCGCTCTGTCCGTCGTCTTCTGCAGACAACAACTGCCGGCCCGCAGAAGGAATGTGGGGGAGTGACAGGAGTATCTGGAGGGAAAAAAAAGCCTTCATTTTCTCTCCCCCTTCACTGTCTGCAATAAGTCTTAAAGGTGCAAAACTTACTATTTGGCACAAACAGAACAAGACGATTGGGGATAAAAGCATCATACAGCCAACCCAGGACATCATTCAAAATCAATTTATGAAAACATCAGAAAGTTACAAGGAAGTGTTAACAAGCTTAGAGAGATCACTGGATCCTAGATGGTTGATGTGGTTGGATTTTTTTTTAACCTTTCACCATTGTGGAAGGTACCTTTAAAGGTAGGTTGTTACATTTTGACAAGGCTTGTGGTTCTTCTGCTCATCTTACCATGCATCTTTGTGTGCATGTAGTGGGCCATGAACAAAGTTTCAAAGGGAGTGTTTTTGGTGCAAAGAGAGGGGGGAGATGTCGGGACTCAGGATATCCCTCTGGCTGTCCTGAGCAGCCAGGACCCCTGTCAGGGGTCTCAGAGACTCTGGCACAGAGCCCAAGGTGCCTCTGTGGGATTGATTATGGCCCATGGAGCAAATTACCAACCTTATATGAGCACCAGCAAGCCACAGTTTAAGTAGAATATTAGTGGATTTATCACAGGGTGAATTATGCATTTTGGGATTTTGGTACAGGGGGGTTATGGAGGCAAGATGGAGGGAACTGGGTGTGTCCAGCCTTTCTCCTTCTTCTTCTTAGCCTCCATGTTCTGTGGTGATGTTGGCACTTACTTATTGGTTTAGAGTAGAAGCTCACTGTCTAGCATAGGTGATGGGCACTGGGAAGTTATTGTAAACATTGCACACGTAGTTTTTAGTATAAAGACACAACACCGCCCCAGGGGCAGGCAGAGTGCCTGTGGCTGCCCTGCTGAGCTGACCTCGGCCGGGCAGGAGAAAATTTTTTATAGATAAGATAAAATAAACAACACTAAGACTGAGAAATGAAGAGCTCCGACTCCTTCTTTAAGTGCCGGGCTGGGAAAAGAGACTTTGAAACTTTTCTCGAGGTCACTCTGACAAACTAATGATCTCGACAACCATTCCCGTTGTTTGTGGACATGAGCAATCACACAGCACACAGGGTGCTGACACAGGACTGGGTGGGGGTCAGGAAACCTGTAGGATACTTGTCCTGGCTTTTGGACCCAGTCAGCAGGGGCTGGCCCATGTGCTTGCAGGCAATTGTTGCTGTAGCATTGCTGGTGGAGGAAGCTAAGAAAGTGACCTTCGGGGCATCTTTGGTAGTATTTGCACCGCAAAATGTGCAGGCCATACTACAACAGAAAGCAGATAAGTGGCTCACGGATGCTAGATTGCTGAAGTATGAGGCCATTTTGATTCACTCACAGGATTTGGAATTGTTGACCACAACCACGCAAAACCCAGCACAGTTCTTGTTTGGGGAAGCTTCGGAGGAACTCGTTCACGATTGTGTGGAAGTGGTTGAGTTGCAGACAAAAATCAGAGAGGATTTGGAGGAAGATGAATTAGATAAAGGGGAAAATTGTTTTGTAGATGGATCAAGTCGAGTGATTGACAGGAAAAGAATGTCAGGGTATGCAGTCGTGGACGGGCAGACAGGAAAAGTGATTGAAGCAGGTCCCCTGAGCGCGGGTTGGTCAGCACAGGCTTGTGGACTGTAGGCAGTTCTGAGAGCCTTGAAAAGACTAAAGGGGAAGAAGGGAACAATTTTTACAGACTCTAGGTATGCCTTTGGGGTGGTTCACACCTTTGGGAAAATCTGGGAAGAACAGGGGTTGATCAACACATGGGGAAAGGGACTAATGCATGGAGAATTGATCTGGCAAATTTTGGAAGCAATAAGGGGGCCGTAGGAAATTTCAGTGGTCCACGTGAAGGGACACCAAGCAGGGATGGAGTTCCGAACCTGGGGAAACAATCTGGCAGACCAGGAACCCAAGACTGCAGCGCTGATGACAGTAAGTACCCCGGAGATTGAAAAATATCAAGGTCCCAGACGACTCTCCTCAACCCTCCCCAAAGGATATTGAAAGTTATGAGAAGATTGGGAAGAAATTGGAAGATAAGTGAAAATTACCAGATGGGAAAGAACTAGTTTCTAAAAGTTTTACCAGGAGGATTTTGAGGAAACTGCACCAGCAAACACATTGTGGGGCGCAGGCCCTGGCAGAACAATTTTTGAAATTTTTCAGGTGCAGGGGAATTTACGAATTGGCCAAACAAGAGGTACAAGGATGCCTGAATTGCCAGAAAATTAACAAGACTAAGGCAAGACAGGCCATCCTGGGGAGTAGCTCCATTGCATATCGGCCATTTGAAAGGATTCAAGTTGATCCCACTGAATTGCCCACAGTGGGGAGGTTCAAATTTGTGCTTGTGATCGTGGACAAACTGACCCATTGGGTGGAGGCCTTTCCCAGCTCACAGGCAATGGCTCAGACAGTGTCCAGGAAATTGCTGGAGGAAATTGTGCCCTGATATAGGGTGATAAATTACATTGATTCGGACCAAGGAACTCATTTTACGTCAAAAATATTAAGCAGATGGCAGAGGCACTAGGCATTCAATGGGAATACCACACTCCGTGGCATCCCCAGAGCTCAGAACAGCTGGAAAGGATGAATCAGACTTTGAAAGCACAGTTGTCTAAATTAATTTTAGAGACTCGGATGTCTTGGTTGAAATGCCTACCCTTACCTTTGCTTAATATCAGGACAATGCATCATTCAGAGACGGGGCTCTCACTACTTGAGATGCTATATGGAATGCCATATAAGCACGGGATGCTGGTGGGACATCCCAGACTCGAGGACAGCCAGATTCAACCACATTTGGTTGCAATAAACAAAAACCTACAGGAACTGAGGAAGCAAGGGATAGTATCCCAGAGCACCCCTCTGGGATTTGCTATCCACAAAATTCAACCAGGTGACAGAGTGCTTGTGAAGGTGTGGAAAGATGTACCCCTCTCCCTTCACTGTGAAGACCCCTTTCTTGTCCTTCTGACAACAGACACGGCCATTTGGACAGCGGAAAAAGGCTGGACACACGCTTCTAGGGGGAAGAAAGTCCAACACCAGCAGGAAGCGCCCAAGTGGAGGGTCACTTCTTCCCCAGGCGACTTGAAAATCAAACTCCAATATCCTTGTAAATGACCGACGGTGAACGGATGAGTTGTATACTGTCTGACTGTGTATGCTATCTGTTTGAACACTTTAAGTGTGAATATTGTCAGGGAGCTTTTGTTGTACATTGTAAAAGGGGGAAGAGGCCAAAGGGATTGTGCACCCAGTGTCTGGAAGAGAAGCTTGAGCTGACTGACTGCATTCTAACCATAGCCACAGATTTAAGAATTATCAAATTAGATTCACAAGAGTGGTTCCACATTTTCCAGAATGGACTGCATGGAAAACTCAAATCTAAGGCAGAAATTTGGATGTGGAGTGCTGAAAGTCAATCAAGGTACCGTGCAGCTCAGATGCCATCAGAATTTCACAGTGGGGCACCTTCAAAAGGAGGTATGCGGCTAGGTCAGAGAACGTGTTCCCTGAAGAATACTCCTGCTGCTGTGAAGATGGTCTTCCTCGCCACTGGTGGCACCCCAGGGGGCAGAGGCAAAGGCAGAGAGGTACGCCTGGTGGGAATGCTGATTGGCCTGAGCCTAGCCGTGTGCGGGACGCAGAGTCTGCACGCTGAGACCCCAATCCATGATGGAAAAGCAGAGCTCCGTTGATGAGTGCAATAAGTGTATTCAGACAGTTCCAATCGAACGAAGGGATGGGGGAACCTCAGCATACCAAGCCCCAGAGGAGTGCATCAGGGAGGCTGGCAGGTACTGTTTGATGAACGGCACTTGGGTCAGATTATGTAAATCAGGCAAAGAGATCTTATGTATAGATCCAGTGGCAGAGACATGGAATGGACAGTCAGACAAGCACCAACATCAGATACGGAAAAGGAATGTGGAAATAATGTCAATTCCTGTTTGCAATCAATGTAATCAGGACTATGTGGGTTGGGGGAAAGACAGAGTCAATTTTTGTGGCATATCACCAGGTGAATCCATTGTGTTATGACAATGCGAGACTGGGGATGTGTGTGATGAACGGAAAGATGTACTGGGTGACAAGAAATAAGAAATTCGAAAACAAATTCACCCTAAGCAGGGAACTGATCATATTGGATTTAGCACAGGCACACGATGATAGAGTCTGCCTGCAATATGATAGAGCTGTCTGTTTTGTGAGAAACAAAGATGGAATGGATCCTGAGGGAAAGATGAGGGAAATTACTCAGGAACTGAAAAGGAGGGAGTCAGAACTTAAGAAGAAGAGAGTGGAGCAAGAAAGATTGAAAACTCTGGGAGAGCAGTATGAACTGCTGGAGAAACAATATGCTGAAGGGGAACTACCTTCCCCAGACTGGAGCTTACTCATTGATTTAATGCAGGAAATTGCCACGGAATTGGGATTGTCAAATTGTTGGATTTGTGGGGGACTGAAATGGGCAGGGAAATGGCCTTGGAAGGGTAAAGGCCTGGCTCTGGAACAGCTTTTGAAATGGGACAACCCAAGGGTCTCAAAATTGGCACAGAGACCTGAGGGATGGGTGTTGGATCAAAGAGTGATTGGAACAATCTGCATCAGTTGAGAGGGGAAAGAATATACTGAAATGGTGGGATACACTCCATGTATAACCACTTTGTCAGTAAATTCGAACAGCAGGAGCAAAGTCTGGCAATCAGAACCTCCTACAGGGTACTGGAGTCAGAGAAACAAGACAAGTTGTGATTGGAATGGTGAGATAGGACTTTGCTGGGTCAATAGTCCCAGAGCTATTCCTTACCAATCATTGGGATGACTGAGAGAATACTGGAGAGACCCAGGGAAAACTAATATCAGATGGAAAGCCCCAGATGGAATTGATTGGTTTTGTGGAAAGAAAGCGTACAATGAATTACCTCCAAGGTGGAAGGGATCATGCACTTTGGGCATGATCCGACCAATATTCTTCACTCTTCCCCGAACAAAAAGCAACCTGATAGGGGCCTCATTGTATGAGACCCTGAGCAGGGAGAGGAGAAGCTTGAAGAAAATGATACCTGTCATAAGCTGCAGGCAAACTTGGGGGGAGGAAGAATGGCCGGTGACAAGGATAATTGATTATTATGGGCTGGCCACGTGGGCTCAGGACAGAAGCTATGGATATAGGACTCCAATCTATCTGCTGAACTGGTTGATCAGGCTGCAGGCAGTGGTGGAAATTGTGTTGAATCACACCTCAGAGGCCCTGGAATTATTAAGTCGGCAGCACACCCACGTACGGGCTTTTGTGTACCAAAATCGAATAGCTTTAGACTATTTGCTGGCCGAGGAAGAGAAAGTGTGTGGGAAGTTCAATGAATCATAGTGTTGCATTGAAATTGATGATTATGGCAAAACCATAAGAGGTTTGACAGCCGAAATAAAGAAAGTGGCCCATCTCCCAGTTCAGAAATGAAACTCAATCTTGCAGTCATCTTGGTGGGACAGATTATTTGACGGGCCTGGTGGAACAAAATAATGATTTTTGTGCGGATAATAATGATTTTGTGTGAGGAATATGGGGTCATATTCCTCCTGTGTCTAATACCTTGTTTTATTAGACTGACACACTCTGTGGTACAGGGTATGCAGATAGCAGTACTGCCTGTGGACCTGGAGCTGGCTTCCGGAAACAGCGTGTCCAAAATCATGAGCCTGGGAAAAGGAAAATGTGCAAGGAGTGCTGCCAAAGACTTGGCAAAATTTGAGAAACAGGTCAAACATAATTTGTTTGAAAATTATACGGCTATCAAGGGATCCCACAAGGAGAGCAGGGTGTGATGAGAATTTAATAAAGCCTTCTGTTTCTAGGACATCCTTGGAGGTGGAGGGTAGATGTAGAAATTAAATAGATAATAGTAATTTATGTTGTGGAGGGAGCATGAATTAATGTGTTTATATTGAATGGGAGGGATTGTAATATATGCTGGGAAATAATTTATGCTATAAAATAATGTATTTTATAAAGATTGTGAAATCCAAACAAGATTCTGACCACAAGCAGCCTGGAGATCTATTCGAATTCTGAAATTCCTGAAGGTGGCAGGAGAACAATCAGCATTTAGCTTACGAATAGACGCACCCAGCACGATGATCATTGCCATCCCGAGCCATTGGAAACCACCTAAGAGCGATCATCACCCTGCAGATAACATCGAACAAGAGAGCTTGAGTCACGAGAAAGATACATGTAAATATGCAACTTCCCTGGATCTGATCAATGCTGTCTATCAACCAGGAAACAGCAATTGCCCAGCTCTGCACAGTGAAAGAACCAACTATGAATATGCAGAGTTACAAAAGAAACTGGGACTCCTCTGCCTCGGGCATAATAAACTGTGTAAAACATCCCCACAAGAAGCGGCTCTTGTGAACGGGGGGGATCCGAAGCGATACAGGTCGGATCCAGGTTCACCCAGCGCCGATCCCAGGCTCGACGCTGTCTCTTTGGCTGTGGGGGTTTTGAGGATTGTATTTTGGTAGCGGAAAAAGATAAATAAATCTTTTCGCATTTTTGATAATTTGGCTTTCGATTGATCATTTATAACAGAACCAAGGAAACCCCTGTGACACTGTGGGACCTGATGGAACCAAGGGTCCTTTGTGACACAGAGGGGCCACATGGAGCCAAATATCCATTGTGACAGTTTGGGATCTCATGGAACCCATTGTTCATTGTGACAATGCGGATCCAAGGAGACCATGGTGTTGCTCGTTGTTTATGCAAAGCTTTTGCATTAATCATGGAATCATGGAGCCCATTGTGACACAGCGGGGCCCCGTGGAACCAAGGGGCCATGGTGACACTTGGAACTAAGGATACCACTGTTGAGTATGGAACCTCATGGAACCAAAAGTTCATTGCCACAGAGCAAGGCCTCATGGAACCATGGAGTCCAAAGGTCTAAAACATTTCCTGCACAGTTCTGCCTTGGGTGAGGGGAACATTATTGGTGGCAGGTTGGCCTTGGCACACACCTGAGCAGTGTGTCTGTTTGCAGTGGGGAAACTCAGGAGTTTCAGATTGCTTCAAAAAATACAAAAAGGGAAAACCCCTCTTAGGCTGAGTGCAGCCAGCTCTCCAAGCACAGCAGGTGCCAGGGGAGTGAGGACAGACAGGATGGGGCTGGGCAATGTGGAGCAAGGTTGTCCACACTGGGTCAGAGCTCCAGGCACAGCTTCTGTGAGCAGGCCAGAGCTGCTGAGGAGAGACCCTGGGTCAATATCAATCACAGAATGCTGCAATTGTCTCCTCTCCAAAGAGAGCAGTAATAAAATACATCCTTTAATATAGGAGTGCTTATTTTTTAGAAGTTCTTTGAAATATTTCTCCATAACTGGAGTAGGAAACCTAGAAACCTCGGAGAGCCAAGGACACTGTGGCAGCTTCAGGCTCAAAAAGTGCAAACAGTGAATTGAGGAGAGCAGACTGGGAGGATGGGACTTCATAACCTGAAGCTCTAACTGGACAATTAACCCCAATATGGAAATGGACCAAAACCTATAAAAATGTGAAAATGTGTGACCCATTGTCCATTTTGGGTGTACCCTCAGCCAGGCTCTTGTACTGCCCCAGGTGTATCCTTTGAAGGCCTTTTATTAAATCCCTACTTTATTCCTGTAACACTGTCCAGCCTCTGCTCTAGGCAGCCTCTCAAGGCATCAAGGCCTGGCTGGCTGGGACACCTGGGGCCACCTGACAGGTCCAGCTGACCCTGGCATGTCGAGGGCTGCTGCTCATCAGCCCCTGGAGCACTGGGGCTCTGGGCTCTCCTTCCTGTGGACAGAACTGTCCTTCTCCTCCAGGTGCCCATGGCCAAAATCAGGATTCCTCCTCCAGATTTCCATCTATGCAAAGATTGTTCCCAGATGAAATCTGCCAGGACAGACAGATCTGGCTGGCTTGGCCACCCAGGGGCCACCTCTCATCTGCCTTTGAAACACTGGGACCATGTGCTTTTCTTTCTTATGGGAAAAAAGCACCTTTTACCTCCAGGCACCCATGGCCAAAGTTGGGAATCCACTTCCAGAATTCCCTATATCCACGGATTTCTCCCAGACAGAATCTTCCAGGAGAGACAGCTTTGGCTGGCCTTGGTTTCTGAAGAGCTGGCTCTAATCTGCCTTTGAAATGCTGGGGCTCTTTGTTTTCCTTCCTGATGAAAAGAACTCTCCTTCTGTCCTGGTGCCCACAGCCAAAACTGAGATTCCACCTCCAAAATTTCCTATATCCAAGGATTTCCCCCAGATGAAAGGTGTCTGGAGGACTGATTGGGCTCTCTTGGCCCATGGGTGGCCACCTCTCATGTTCTCCCAAAACACTTGAGCCTCGCACTTTTCTATCCTCTAGGAAAAACCATCCATTTCACTCAGGTGCCCATGGCCAATGTTGGGAATCCGCCTCCAGAATTCCCTAAAACCAAAGATTCCTCCATGATGAAAGCCGCCAGGACAAAGAGATCTGGCTGGCTTGGCTTCTCAAGTGTCTTCTCTCTCTACTTCAGCCCCTGAAACACTTGGGCTCTGTGCTTTCCTTCCAAAAGGAAAGAACCATCCTTCTTACCTATGCAGAAATGGCCAAAATTTGGATTCCACCTGCAAAATTCCCTATATGCAAGGGCTGCTTTCAGACAAAAGCTGCCAGGACAGAGAGGTCTGGCTGGCCTTGGCCTCTGATGGCCGCCTTTCATCTGGTCCTGAAACACCAGTGTTCCGTGCATTCCTTCCTATGGAAAAGAGCCGTCCTTCTCCTCCATTCATCCATGTCCAAAACTGGTATTCTGCCTCTACAATTCCCTATATCCAAGGATTCCTCACTGAAAAAATCTGCCAGCACCGTCTAATCTGATGCCCTTGGCCTCTGGTGGCTGCCCCTCATCTGCCCCTGGAACACTGGGGCTCCGTTGTTTCCTTCCTTTGGGGACCACGGTGACACTGTGAGGACCTGGTGGAACCATGGAGACCATTGTGACACTTTGGGATACCATGGTGACACCATGGGGCTTCATGGAACCAAGAGACCACCATGGCTCTGTGGGGCCTCGTGGCACCATGGAGACCATTCGGACCCTTCAGGGCCTTATGTAACCAAGGGGCCACTGTGACACCTCAGGGACTCATGGAATCGAGGGAACCACTGGGATATTGTGGGGCCCCATGGAATGAGGAGAACATGGAACAGATCAGGCTGATTTGGCCTCCTAGGGGTGACCTGGCAGGTCTGGCTGATCTCAGAATGTCAAGGCCTGCCTCTCATCTGCCCATGAACCACTGGGACTCCATGCTTTCCTTCCTATGGAATGAACTGTCTCCCTTTTCCGACGCCCATGAACAAAATTGATACTCCCCCCTAAAAATTGTATGCAAGGGTATCTCCCAGAAGAAAAACCTGTCAGCTCTGGTTGGCCTTGGCCTCTGGTGGTCGCCTCTCATCTGCCTAAGTACCAAGACTCTGTGCCTGCCTTCCTGTGGAAAAGAACCGGCCTTCTTGTCCAGGGGCCATGGCAGAAATTGGAATTTGACTGTCAAAATTCCATCTATCCCAGAATTGCTCCCAGACAAAAGCTCCTAGGACAGACAGCTCTGCCTGGCCTTGGCCTCTGGTGATATTCTTAGACTATGAGCAGAATGTTTTCATCTGAAAGCACCTTGGAGAGGGCCCAAATATCTCCCAACCTGGGGTTTGCAGGCATAGAAATCATAGGCCATGTATGGAGGCTGAGGGCCCAGGGCTCAGCTGTGAAGAGATTGAGGACAGAACAGGAGTGGCCTGGCAGGGCCTAAAGGGTGGATTCAGAAATGGTGAAGCTTTTTCTCCATAGTGGGAAACAGCCACATAGAGAAATTATACCACAAATGCAGCAGGCAAGACCAAGACTGGACATGAGGAGACAGGAATTTCCCTCCCAGGGCAGGGCTGTGCTGCAACAGGTCCCTCAGAAGGAGCCTGGGTCAGCCCCAGGCTTTGTGTGGGCAGGCAGAGGCAGGCAGGAGGCAGAGCTGTCAGCAAAGGAAGGGGCCAGCCAGGTGGGGCAGCCGGGGGATGCCGACAGCCTGCAGGGACAGAGGCGCAGGGCAGGGACAGCGTAGGACAGCCTGGGCTGCACAGGGCACAGGCATGTGCAGCAGCTGCAAGACAGCCCTGCCAGAGCCAACTTGGGCAGCACTTTGGCCATGGCTGCTGGGCCTGGGCCTGAGGCAGCAGCAGGAGACAAGTGACCCTTGCAGGCCTGGGGCCTCATGGCCTCCTTGTCCCTGCTATCCTGCACACTGCCCGGTGTCACAACATACACTTTGTAATTTTAAACTCTTAGAGAGTCTTTGTCCATCACAGGTGAATATGGGTACTAGATCAATATCCATATATTTTTAATAAAAGACATCACAGCCTCCAGTGCTGTGCTCTAACTGGAACGTGGGGACACTTTCTCGGTCGTGTTCCTCAGTGGGACCCATTAAAACTCCACAAAACTTTGAAGTATAAATTTAACCACGAGTTCTTGAGAAGTTTTTGAAGACACTCTCAGGGATAGAGTCTGATGTAAACAACACCAAAGTCCCAAGAGGCTCATTAAAGTCCTTGTGCTGTGTCTGTGCTGCTGAGCTTTAAAGGAACAGCTCTTGCCAGGGCCAGCTCCTCTCCCAGCCCAGCAGGGCTGAGGGCTCTGCCTGCAGGCACTGAGGGCACAGGAGCCAGGCAGAGACAGGCTGAAGGCAATCAGGATTGGGAAGACATTGAGCTGAGACTGCACTTGGGGAAAGATCTTCACAGCCCTGTGCATGGTGAGTGTGTGGGTGCAGGGCAATGTCCCCTGTGCTCCTGGAGGCATCTCCTGAAGCCAGCACAGCCCACAGCCTGGGGGATGTGTCAGGAGGACTCTCCCAGTTTCTCTGTGGCACAGGAGGAGGAGGAGGAGGAGGAGGATGTGCTGCAGAGCGGGGCTGCCCTGGGCACCGTCAGAGGGACAGGGCAGGACGGCTCCTGCTGCCAGGGACGGCTGCAGGGGCTGAAGCTGGGGCTGCAGCCAGGGCTGCCCAGGGCTGTCCTGCACAGCAGCTCCTGCAGCCCTCAGGGCTCTTGGCCAGCCCAGGCCATGTGCCACCTGCCAGGGGCAGCTCTCAGCCTGCCTGGCAGCTCCCCATGGACGCTGCAGGGGAGAAGTTGGAGGTGGAAGGAGCCACCCCCATCAGGGCAGATTCCTCCTGCTCTGGAGATGGTGCTGCATGGCCAGGGCTGCTCTCAGCTTTCTCCTCAAGGGAAGGGAAAGGGGCTGTCAGCTTTGGCTGTGTCACTGACACTCCTGCACTGTCACCCTGGGCATCAGCAGATGGGCCTCACATCTCCCTCAGAAAGTGCCTCCTCAGCCTCCTCTCCCTACAGACAGCAGCAGCAGCACCTTGGCTTGCAGCATCTCTGTTTGTCTGGCCTGCCCTTAAGGCCCTGGTGCCAGGGAGATGCCCCTGGGCAGTACCCTGTGCTGGGAGGGGTCAGCAGAGCAGAGCTGAGCCCCCAGGGTTGGGCTGGCCTCTGGCAGCACTGGCAGGGACAAGGCTTGGGTAGAGAGAAACAGCTCCCAGTAGGCACAACTGCAGGCAGCAGAGAGCCAGACCAACCCTTGGCATCCCATCCTATTCAGGTGCACTGGGAAAGAGAGAAGGGCTTAGAGAAATTGTCTTTAAAACTGTAGTCTTTAAAAACTCCACTTTATTTTTCAAGCATGTCTTATGTTCAATCACGCTGAACTCGAGGGAGGTGTAATGGGTAAAGGGCACCTGTGTGGTTCCAGCATGTCTGAATGCACTGGGGCTCAGGGAGCCCTGTTTTCCCTCTTGGCTTCCCTGAGGTTCAGGCTGAGAGCAATGCTGAATATGACACAGGAATTCAGGAGCATAAACCCAAACTCAAGAATAAAAATTGTTGAGCGAAGTTCCCCACAGGTAGAGATGTAGTTTTTAGAGAATTCCTAAAATAACCCCGTTGGATTGACTTAAAGACCTTGTCAATGCCTTCTTTCAACAGCTCACCATGCCCAGAGTGAAGGAATGTCCAACAGCAGCTCCATCAGGCACTTCCTCCTGCTGGCACTGGCAGACACGCGGCAGCTGCAGCTCCTGCACTTCTGCCTCTTGCTGGGCATCTCCCTGGCTGCCCTCCTGGGCAACGGCCTCATCATCAGCGCCGTAGCCTGCGGCCACCACCTGCACACGCCCATGTTCTTCTTCCTGCTCAACCTGGCCCTCAGCGACCTGGGCTGCATCTGCACCACTGTCCCCAAAGCCATGCACAATTCCCTCTGGGACACCAGCACCATCTCCTACCCAGGATGTGCTGCACAGCTCTATTTTTTTGTGTTTTTCATGTCATTAGAGGTTTCCCTCCTGACCGTCATGTGCTACGACCGCTACGTGTCCATCTGCAAACCCCTGCACTACGGGACCCTCCTGGGCAGCAGAGCTTGTGCCCACATGGCAGCAGCTGCCTGGGCCAGTGCCTTTCTCAATGCTCTGCTGCACACGGCCAATACATTTTCCCTGCCCCTGTGCCATGGCAATGCCCTGGGCCAGTTCTTCTGTGAAATCCCACACATCCTCAAACTCTCCTGCTCCAAATCCTACCTCAGGGAACTTGGGCTTCTTGTGTTTTCCATTTCTTTAGCTTTTGGTTGTTTTGTGTTCATTGTTTTCTCCTATGTGCAGATCTTCAGGGCTGTGCTGAGGATCCCTTCTGTGCAGGGACGGCACAAAGCCTTTTCCACCTGCCTCCCTCACCTGGCCGTGGTCTCCCTGTTCCTCAGCACTGCTGTTTTTGCCTACCTGAAGCCCCCCTCCATCTCTTCCCCCTCCCTGGATCTGGCAGTGTCAGTTCTGTACTCGGTGGTGCCTCCAGCCCTGAACCCCCTCATCTACAGCCTGAGGAACCAGGAGCTCAAGGCTACAGTGTGGACACTGATGACAGGATGGTTTAAGAAATCCTAAACTGCAGGTGACATTCTTCAATTTACTTGCAATAAATGTTGTCTTTGATAGTAGTTGGGTTTGGTGCTTTATGTGTTCTTTTTTTCTCTTGTTTTAGTTTTTTAATATTGTCCAGAAATAAATGCCATTGTTTGGGCCATTTCTAATCTTGTTTCTTTCCACCTTGGCTGTGGCCATAGACAGGGTCAATGAGGAGCGGCACTCTTGGTGGCTTCAAATGAAATAAAGGATCTCTCAGTAGTTTTGAAGGGAGATGCCCCTTTTTGTTCCTTCTATGGATCTGCAGCAGCAATGTCTGTGTGCAGAGCTGGGGGCAGATCAGGGCTGGCACAGCAGCTGTGCCCAGCAGCAGCAGCACTTGGTGTTGCCAGTGCTGCTGCCGTGGCCCTGCCCCGCTGCCCTGCTGGCCCTGGTGTTGCTGCAGGGCCTGAGTGCTCTCGGGGCCGGGCACAGCCCTGGGGGTGGCAGTGCCGGGGCTGCAGCAGGGACAGGCCATGGGCACTGCTGGGGCAGCGCTGACGCCTCAGGCCAGGCCCTGGGGGCTCCAGGCTCCTTGCCCAGGCTCTCTCAAGAACACGGCCAGGCCAATGCTCAGCACAGAAAAGCCCCGTGAGCAGCCCCAGGCTGGCCGTGGGCAGGCTGGGGGCAAACAGCATGGCTGGGGCTCTGCAAGGGCCCTGGGGCACACGGGAAGGAGCAGCAGAGCAGGGGCTGATCCATCCCCAGTGCGCTGCACAGCCCAGGGCAGCGTCCCAGAGCGTCCTGATGGAGCTGCCAACAACATCCCCCCTCTGCAGCCCTGGCCTCTCCCCCAGCTCACACAGGTGCCCCATCCTTGCAGGCACAGACACGGCAGCACTGGCTCAGCAGCCCCTGTTTGCACTGCACACAGCAGGGGGAGCACCCCCATGCTGTTGGTGTGGGGACATGAACCTGAGGGAGCACAAATGCCATCAGCCCCTGGGGCCAGCAAGGGCTGGGGGACACCAGGGAAACCACTCAGCTTTGTTGTTACAAACCTTTGAGTTCACCAATTCTAACCTGCACCCTAACACCATATTGTCTCCCCTGAGCCTCCAGATTATACAACTGCTGCTCCCTCAGGTCCTTTTGACCAGATTTCTCTTCCAGACCCCTCCCCAGCCTTGTTGCCCTTCTCTGGATGCGCTCCAGCCCCTCCATGGCTTTCCTAAATTGGGGGCCCAGAACTGGACACAGCACTCGAGGTGTGGCCTCTCCAGGGCCAAGTGCAGGGGAAGAATCACTGCCCTGCTCCTGCTGGCCACACCATTCCTGATCCAGGCCAGGAGCCATTGGCCTTCTTGCCCACCTGGGCACACTGCTGCCTCATGTCCAGCCTGCTGTCCATCAGTGCCCCAGGTCCCTTTCTGCCTGGCTGCTGTCCAGCCACTCTGTCCCCAGCCTGTAGCACTGCAGGGGTTCTTGTGGCCAAAGTGCAGGACCCGGCACTTGGTCTTGTTCAACCTCACCTTGCTGGATTTGGGCCCTGGATCCAGCCTGTCCGCGTCCCTCTGCAGAGCCCTCCTACCCTCCAGCAGAACAATACTTGCAGTCAACTTGGTCACCACAGTTCCATGAAGCCCTCGAGTGTCACAAGGGTCTCCATGATTCCATGAGTCCCTACAGGTTCACAAAAGCCATTTTGTTCTATGGCACCTCTTGATGTCACCAATCCCTGGGATCCTTTGATCCCACAGTGTCACAATGGATCCTTGGTTCCACAGGGTCACCCAGTGTCACAGTGGTCCCTTGGTTCCGTGAGGCCCCAGAGTGCCCCAATGGATTCCCTGGTGGCACAGTGTCACAATGGAGCCCTGCTTACACAAGATCCTGCAATGTCATGAGGGACCCTTGGTTCCATGGGGCACCAGAGTGTCACAATTGTCCCCTGATGTGCTGGTTTGGCATTAATTGACATTTGGTGAGGAGGGAAGTAGCTGCCCATGGAAGTGATTATTCTGAGAAGAGCTGCTGAGAGCTTCCTCTGTGCCTAACAGCACCAATCAGAGACTGGTTTTGAAGACTGACACCTTGTTAAACCACTAGAAAGCTGAACACACCTCTATGAACACACATGTTAAAAATTAACAAACACTGGGAAAAGCAGGAATCACATGAGCATCTGCAGGCCCCAGGTGAGATATTAACTCCTTCAGTGCATAGATAAGGCTTACAGACCTGCAGTCCTGCCTTGGGTGAGAGAAAAGGACAGAGTGAAGACACATAGAGAACAACATGAGACATGAAGGTCAGTGAGAAGAAGTCATGTCCCAGATGGGAGGGTTGAGGAGATGCCTCAGTCCTGGGCTGAAATCCTCTTGTAAGGCTATGGAGAAAATATAATTGATATATCAGACTCTTTTTTTCCCTGTAACTCATTGAAAGTAGGCTGGGATGAAGTGTTCAAATTGTAGATATGAGCAAAGGCATTTCTGCTAAAGCAAGCAGATGCTAAAGTAGCTGTGATCCCATGAGAAGTCTGAACAGAGAGAGAGGAGTGATGAAGACCCTTTGCCCCAGGGAAAGAAGAAGACCTCTGTTCCCAGAGATGAAGATAATCTGAGAAACAGATAAAGAGAATCTTTGCTCTTGAGCAGCTCAACCTTAAAATCATGCCCCATAAGTTGATATAGCTCACAAACACAGCTGTGAGAAGGTTGTGAAAAGAAGGGAGGGATTTCACAATTGCAGAGTCCTGGGCAGCTGCTGTTCATGGAAATTAAAAGCTACAAGAGAAATGTTTTCTTGTGGAGAAGTCTCCATCAAATGACAAGAGGGACTTCTCTCCCTAAGTGAACTGAAGAAGGACTATTCTAGAGGTGGTAAACTGACTGAATTGTTTCTGTACGTTGTTAGAGGGAAAGAAAAAGTTGTAGGAGGGAGGAGAAGTAATTTAAAAGTTTTATTTTGATTCTAATTATTTCTTCTTTTAGTTACTGTTAATAAAGTTTCCTTTATACCCTTTTAAATTCTTAAGCCTGCTTTGCCTTCCCCCTAATCCTATCACACAGCAGAAAATGAGTAAGTATATTCTAGTGGGGGCACTGGCATTTAGCCAGCACTGACCCCACCACACCTGAGTTCCACCAGTCCCTGCAGTGTCACAATGGCCCCTTGGTTCCATTGGGCCCCAGGGTCTCACAAGGGTCTCCTTGGTTCCGTAGTGTCACAATGGCCCCTCAGTTCAACAAGGCCCTGCAGTGTCACAGTGGCCTCCATGGTTCCACGAGGACCCAGAGTGTCACTCTGGACTCCTGGCTTCCATTCAGCCCCACACTGTCACAATGGGGCCTTGGTTCTGTGGTGCCTTCAGTGCACAGTGTCACTGTGACCCTCTTAGTTCCACGAGGCCCTGCAGTGTCACAATGGCCCCTTGCTTCCCCAGGGCCCTGCAGTGTCACAATCATCACAGAATCACAGAATTAACCAGGTTGGAAAAGACCTTGGAGATCAGCAACTCCAACCTGTGACCCAACACCACCTTGTCACCCAGACCATGGCACTCAGTGCCACATCCAGTCTTTGATTAAACACCTCCAGGGACGGTGACTGCACCACCTCCCTGGGCAGCCCCTTCCAGTGCCCAATCACCCTTTCTGTGAAGAACCTATTCCAAATGTCCAGCTGGAAAGTCCCATGGTGCAGCTTATGGCCGTGTCCTCTTGTCCTGTCACTGTTCCCTGGGAGAAGAGCCCGACCCCCCCTGGCTGCACCCTCCTGTCAGGGAGTTGCAGAGAGTGATGAGGTCTCCCCTGAGCCTCCTCTTCTCCAGGATAAACAACCCCAGCTCCCTCAGCCACTCTGAACAGGACTTGTGTTCCAGACCCCTCACCAGCCTTGTTGCCCTTCTCTGGATACGCTCCAGCCCCTCCATGGCCTTCCTAAATTGGGGGCCCAGAACTGGACACAGCACTCGAGGTGTGGCCTCACCAGTGCTGAGTGCAGGGGAAGAATCACTGCCCTGCTCCTGCTGGCCACACCATTCCTGATCCAGGCCAGGAGCCATTGGCCTTCTTGCCCACCTGGCTCAGCAGGTCCCCCAGCTGCATCCTCCTGGATTACAGGGGGCTGTTCTGCTCCCTGTGCCCATCCACCAGCTCAGGAGAGCACTTGTCCTGAGGACAACCTGTCCTAATGTTGGAAACTGGGGCAAAGAAGTTGTTTAGCAGCTCAGCTGTTTTTAATCCTTAGTTACTCTATTCCTCACTGCATGCAATAAAGAGTAGGTGTTCTACTTATCTCTCTTTTTGCTTTTAGGTTTTTTTTTTTAATATTTTTTATTATTTTCACAGAAGTGGCCAGGTTAAGCTCTAATTGACCTTTCAGCACTCTACTTTTCCTTCTGCACGACCTAACAACATCCTTAAACACTTCCTGAGATTCTTGATTTCTGTCCAATGGTGACACACTCTCTTTTTTCCTGAGTTCCCACAAAAGCTCCATGCCCAGCCAGGACAGTAATATTCCTCTCAGGCTCAGCTTTGGCATAGAGGGACAGGCTGTTGCTGCTCCTTCCCCCTTAATATTCCTTTCTTGAGGTGTCCATACTTCCTGGACACCTTTGTTTTAAAGTGTGTTTCCCTTAAAAAATCAGTACCTGATTCAGTACTCTCCAAATCTGCATCCTGAACAGGCCAAGGTCTGCCCTCTCTAATTCCAGTGATGAAGTTTTGTTGATGCCCCTCCTTCTTTCACAGGATGTTAAAAACTCCATTATTTCATGGTCACTGTGCCCCAGGTAGCCTCCGACCACCACATCTCCCACCAGCCCTTCTCTATTTGTGACCAGCAGCAGACAGAGCTTTCCTTGGGATTGGGACTGTTACTAAAAATTCAGTAAAATCCAAAAATCCAAAATCCCAATGTATCATTAAGAAGAAGCATTCTTAATTTGGCCAGATGCATAGGGGGTGAGCTCCTCCCAAAGCCGTGCATGCTGAATGCAGCAAAGTTTCTGTTTATATTCTGTATTTTGCACACATATTCATTGATTGTCCTGGACTAAACACACATATGATAATCATTTCCCCAAAATCATTCACATATTTTACCTCCCCTTTTGCAATGCATTCTCCTGTCCTGGGGGTCTCTCTGGTGGTCCCTGGTGATCATGGACCCCAATGTTCCAGTGGGCCTGGCTGAGCTGGCAGGACACTGAGGCTGGTGAATTTCAGTTCCCCTTCTCACACAATGGGCATTGTGTGGTTTCCATAGGCCTGAGGGTTTGGAGAACCAGCACTGTGTGTGCTCACCTGGTGTAGACAATTTATCATCTGGTAACATGAGATCACAGAGTGAGCTATGACATCACAGAGGTTCTGTGATGTCATAAAGCAGCTACAGCATCATAGGCTGTCTCTGTGACATCACAGAGCTGGCTGTAAAATCACAGGGCAGAGATCTGACATCCTAGAGCAGACTATGACATCAGAGAGATGGCTGTGACATCAGAGACCAGTTGTGTGACATTATAGTATGAGCTGTGACATCACAGAGCAGGCTAAAACATAACCAGGGAGTGCGGGGCTCACTCCACCGTGCCTGCAGGGAGGGGCATAAGCAAAAATTTTGGCTGGTACACTCCCACATTTCAAAAAAGGCAGTTTGTGTTAGCTCCCAAGCCATCCCCTTCCAAACAAGCAAAGTGCATAGCCTCACTATTTCTTTCATACCAAATAAGCAAAGTGTGTAGCATCTGCTCCTCGTATCCAGCACCCTTCCTCTTGGGGGGCATCTCATACATTGTCCAGGCTTCTAGGCTCTCAGGTCCACCTACTTTTATTTCAGGCTCTCCAGTCTTCCTGGCTGTAACTGATCCAGATTTTTAGGCTCTCAGGCTCTTGGTCCACCTGGCTCAGTTCTCAAGCTCATAGTCCACCTGGCTCCACCATCTTATTGCTCTTAGGTCCACAGTCATCTGACCAAATCACCTCAGGATCACATCAGCGTCACCAGATGTCCCTGCTGGGAGTACAACTGACACCAAGAAAGGCTTCAAGCATCAGCCCTTTATTGTTCTTCAGCACAACCTTTTATACCCTTCATCTTACATGCATTGCACCTGTGTGCCCTCTGTACCCTTTTGTGGTTGGTCAGTGCACCTCAGCACTCCATGTCTCATTACCTTTAATACTGTTGATGCCGAATTTTTGCCCCAAAAGGCGAAATAATAACTGTCTAAGAGACTCAGTTTAAGTCAGATAGACAGGAGGTATTTTAATAGCAGCGCGTGCTGGGGAAATCTCTAAAGGGATTTCCCAAATTCTTACAGCAAAAGCGTGCCTTTTATACAGTTTTAGGTTTGGGATTACATCATATTCATGCATCTTCATATAGGGCGTGGTGTAGGCGGAGCGTGGGTGAGGACTTCTCTTTTGAGGATCTTCTCGGGGGTAGTCCCTGTCGGCCTTCATCATGGGCGGGGGTCTCCGAGGAGTCTTCCTCTTTAAACTTTTGAACTTCTCTCCAAATTTGGTCCATTCCCGGTGTAGTTGGCTGAGTTCCTATGCCTTGGCAAGGCTCCTAGGGTCAACTTAACATATTGGCATTAAACATGCTTTAGCTTTGGCTCTAAGTGTGCTTTGTCCAGTGGTTTTCATCCTTATCTTCCTCTCCTGTCATTGTGTTCTTAGTCCTAGCCGATTTATTGCTCTGGGTGTTTCCTAAATGCTATGCTTTCTTCAAATGCTTCACATTCTATGTTTTAACCCATTATTTCTTGAAGGCTATTTGTTCTATGGCTTCATTCCCCCCTTTTCTTATAACTTACGAATTCTTTCGTCAAGGTTTGATCCTAAGGGCGCTGATGCGCTCGTACCAGAGCCCAAACCATTTGGGTCCTTTTCATTATGATCTTTAGTTTCCACCACATACAAATATTTGTGAGAGTTAATACTAACAGAGCTACAACTACTACTGATTGCTACCAGGCTTGGTGGTCCCTCTCAAATTGTGTAGCTCTCACTTCTTTCTTCTCTCTTTTCTTTTGAGTTTCGCTGTTCCTCACCTTCCTACTTTCGACTTCTGAAGGTTCTCAATGCACTGATCCAATGCTTGATCTGGGTCCCCCTTAAAGGGCCCTACCACAGATGTTTGGGTCAGTGGGACTCATCTTCTACACCGGAAAGCCACAATGTCAGAATTTCTACTTATTTCTAGTCCTTTTAGTTCGTGGTTCAAACGCCACCTCACAAAGGCTATAATTATTTGTTCTGCACTCTCATATAAATTTAGTCCTTCTCTTCCCGGCAAACCTGTAAACTTACTTAGCGCTCTAATCCAGCAACCTTCTGTTGTCTATTGACCACAACATCTCTGACAGCAAGTTCGCCACACAAATGCCTGATAATACCAATAAGTATATCCGCACCCAGCACACTTTAAAGCAACTCAAGCATAGCACAACTCTCTATTACAAGCATAACAGGCTGCTCTACTCAGTGGTATGTGCCCTGGCAAAAATCTATGTACAGTACACGAACAGAACGGGACACTGTGGTCAGCGTCAGAGAGATTTATTCAGCATCCAGCTCAACACATTGTTACAACAATGGAGACAAAATGGATGCAACCTCTCACTGAACCAAGCAGAATGCCAAAGAGACTTAGTGTTACAGCATATCATAAAGCCATTTCCATCTGCTTTTTAGCCAATCACATCTAGAGAACAAGAACATTGACAATACTTTCATCCAATAATATAAAGCACACGTGCGGCCTAGTTTCAAACAATAGCTTGTTCATTAGTATCAAAGCACAAAAGTCTATTCCGAACTTTAACCTTCTAAAGATATACATTAAGTAAACTTGTTATTACTTAAGGCAGCATCTAACATAGGCTTATTGTTCTATTCTTAAATTCTCTCACATTTGCATTACTAATATTTCTGCTGCTTTAGCATCTAACTTTCCCAACTTTCCCAGGCCTGCATTTTCCTTTCTCAAAACCCTCTGATTTTTAGGATTCCTACAATTCCCCCTCCCTGCTGATACATATAGAGACTGTCATATGCGTGTCGTTGACTACTTGCGTTTCTTAGCCTTACTATAATATTTTTCTGTACTATTTGCGGAAGGTTTGCTCTTGCTGACACTAAGCGTTGCTATATTACAGCACAGCAACTTAATGCTGTGAAGGCCTAGTCTGTGAAAAAGTGAATGAACCATGTCTGATAAGTGAATTAATCATGTCTGATAATAGTTATGAGTCATTTTTCAAAAAATTCTTGTCGATTCCAGGGCCTGAACTCAAAACCTTCTTCAATTTCGATGCCTTCATCAGGCATCTCTGTAAGATTATGAACACTCTCTCTATTCTTATTACTTAACTCTCTTTCTTGAATGACAAAAATTTCTCGGACTGTTTTGTTCATCATTCTCCGCACACAATGAAGTATGCAGGGAATCACTATCAATATCAATACTAAAACACCCAGGACATAGAGACCTATCTTGCAAAGTTGCCTTAGCCAAGGTGCAAAGCTCCATTCTTGGAACAAATCATCCAGCCAAGAACTACCATCTTCTTTAATTTGGGCAGTCAAATCTTTTAGTTTTTGTATGCTTTTGTGAATGGATTCAGAGTGATCTGAGAGATTCATGCAATACAAACCTTCAAATTCTTCACAACCGTGTCCTTGTGCCAGTAAAAGAAAATCAATTGCTGCTCTATTTTGAAGAGTAGCATGCCTAACACTATCTACATCAGTTAA